>JASCZI010122036.1:6799-18531 GCA_036250425.1 Stylosanthes scabra | reverse complement strand
ATATATATATATATATATATATATATATATATATATATATATATATAAATATCTAATTAAAAATTAGATAAAACTATAGCCACTAATAATTATTTAACCATAATTATATGGTTAAACAAATTTCACAAGATACATTGCTATACGAAGTGAGGACTTATGGGTCATAACGTTTTCCCCAAGGTGCTGTGTTGCGTACCAGTTTTATATTCGGTAAACTACAAATCTTCCGTGTGAAAGCGAACAATTAATTTAATAAGGCATTCTAATTTTTGTGGGAGAGTAAAAAGTTTTTTTACATCCATAAATTAGTTTTGACTATTTAATTTGAAAAATTTTGAAAGATAAGGTAAAAGAATGTGAAAAAGATAAAATAAAAATAAATTAGGTACAAGAAGTAATAAAAAAATTAAGAAATATATATAACAGCTCATGTGATCAAACATTTTATCTAACCAATTCTAAATTTCTAATAAAGTTGTATAATATACTACAAAAATACATAAATAATTTCTATTAAACTTTGAGTAATTTGATTAGACCATTTTAATAAAAGAACTCGTATATGTACTATCCGTAATGTTATCTATATTACTGTTGACTTTTATATATCTCAACATAAAAGTTATAAATATTAATACAGAAAAAATTATAAAACACATTAATATAATATACGATAGAATAAAAATAATTATATATAGTATAGAAATAGTATAACTCAATATAAAAATTAAAATAATAATAAAAAAAAGTATAGAAGTGTATAATATATAATAAGTAGATTAATTACTATTATCTGAACATATATATGTATGTTTAAAATATATATCACATATCTATCACATATAACTACTGCTAATTAATTTATTAATGTTATTGTTATTTCTTCGTGTCATGTTGTGAGAGGTTTTCAAGTAGCATCTCTTCTCCGCGCTAATGGGGATCACAAATAATTTTTATTATTTTTGTTATAAGTTTCACGTCTGTTAAAAATTTTTGTTTTAAAATAAATTTTAACTATTCAAACCATCCTATAGAAGCCCACTAATATATATATATATATATATATATAATATTTGTGTTTTAGGAAAAGCTCAAACTTAAAACCTAAGAGTAGTAATGACATGTAAACTATAACTCATCGCTTCTATATATATCATGTTGTCTACCACAAAATAAAATACTTACTCAAATGACATATCAACTCAAGTGTCCGTGTTTATATATATTATAAAATATGTGTTATACGTGAACAGTAACCCAGGGAAACAAAGTGTATGTGCTTCTTCACATATGGAAAATGAAAGATCCTTTCTCATTTAGATGCCGGATTTCACGTAAATCAAATAATTAAAATTAATATTTAAAATTTAATATTTAATAATACTACGCTATCCTGTTTTGGCAGAAATTGAAATCGGTTTTCTGTTTATATATATAGTGAGGCTATCAGGAACACACCCAACTGGGGATGGTATCTTGCATCACCAATATTTGTCACATACGTTTATCTCTGCCTACCTGTCTTTTTTGACATTGTGATTCGCATAAATTGTTAAATATAACATATATATCAAAATTTAAACCTATAATTAGTATAATTAGTAATATCTTATGGATATATAGTTTAACGCAATTTGTTGAAAACATAATTATTTATGTGCTTTTTCTTGTTAATTTAAATTTTTGAAAGAAGTAATATCATGACATAATATTATAAAAGTTTCTATGATCTAAAAATATAGAGTTTGCAATCCTTGTTGTTCTAAAGAAATGAATTTATCATAAAACAAATAAAATGAGAATTTCAAAAAATTTTATGTAACAAATTCACACAAGTGATATATATATATATATAATGAGATAAGACAACAAAAAAGTATAGACACAAAAAAATGTGTAAAATGATATATAATTAATGTCACTCCTATATTCGTAATACCACTCAATTTTTTTTTTCCAATACATTAGTTAGTAGAAGCTTACAATGTAAAAATATGAAATGACTAAAACCCTAAAATAGTTTTTTAGATTAATTGGTCCATAAAATTCTAATTGCAGTATTAACTTTTTGAAATTGATCTCATTACACCGTAATAGTTTTCAACCTTTTTTCCGACAATAGTTCAGCAAGTGGAGTAATGAGTTGGGATCGCCAATCCACTCCCGAACCCACCATCAACATGTTTGTGTGACATTGGTGGCACCATCTTATTAGACCATTTGCTAAATCACTGCTACAAATGGATTAAAGGATCATCATAATGCACGATTATAAATTTCGATGACATTAATAGCGCAATTAAAATCTCATAGATCAATACAATCACTACTGTGTGATCCCAATATTAAGGATCTCTATATGTGAGGAGCATTATCAAAAACTAGAGTTACATTATCATTTATTTATATAATTAATTAATTAATTAATTAATTTACGTGTATCATTATACTTCTTATTTTTTTTCATTTTGATTTTTGTATTAAGGTACATTATTTCTGTGCTATATATATCGTATGTTGTATTAATATATTTTGGGATTTTTCTGTGCTAATATTTATATTTTTTATGTTATAAATATGATGTATGGAGGTGTATAATGATATTGTTTTGCAAATTACATTTGTAGACCCATGTTTTGTTTTCCGCCTAAAGAGACAACAGAGATTAATATACTATATATTGATCGAACTGTTATAGGATGTTAGTAATTATTATAACATTTGGACATACATATCTATCTGGGGAAGTATACATATCTGAGGAAGGCTTTATGGTAAACATAAATTAATTAAGAATGACATATATAATAATTTATTAAATATGCTCCTTAAATATTTCTCTGTTACTTTTTGACTACTCAATGTAATCTTTGGTACGTGAACCTTCATTCAACATATCAAATACTACTTACTCTATAAATAGATCCTTCATCACTGTTAATTAGCAGAAAACCTCATCATTTTGTTTCATGAAAACCAAGTAAAAAACTACTATATTGTTTCTTCTGTTTCCTGCATGGTATAACATTTTATTGTTTTAATAATAATGTCATACATGCTTATTATTGTTCATTATTAATTTATTATTATTTTGTTGGTATTATTCAACATAAATACTGAATCACCTCAAACACTAAACTTGGGCAGATCAGATAGTAGCTAGAGATCAGAGATCGATTTGGCTCTCCATCTATCATATCAAGAAAAGGAGAGCAAATCATCATCACTACTACTACTACTAGCATCTGCAGCAGCATCCACTACTGTTTCTGAATTATCGTTAAGATTTCAGCATCACATTATGGGCGATAATAACAATGATGTCACTGTCACTTCAAACGATAATTCAAACAACAACAGCAACAAGTGGAAACTTCCTCTCTCAGTTTTCTTCAAAGATGCAAGGTATGAATGTTCCACATAAAGCATGTTCTAGTAATTTTAAAGATATTAGAACATTTGAAATATTTTTCATAAATATATATTATCACATGTATTAAAAATAACAATATTTCAGTAATTTTAGTGATTGATCGTTATTGTAATAATATATATAAAATCAATTATTAAAATATTGGAACATCGGTATTATTCATCAAATACTGCAAATTTTTCAATACATTATGATGTATGCTAGCTATTACATTGATTCTGTGTAGGCTTATTTTCAAGATGGATTCTCTTGCAAAGGAGATTTTGGGTATTGCATTTCCCTCAGCACTTGCTGTTGCTGCTGATCCCATTGCTTCTCTCATTGACACAGCATTCATTGGCCACTTAGGTATCTATCTGTCCCTAATACTCTATATACCTCACAATATAGCAAATTAACAACACCTTTTGATGCCTCTTTAATTTAGATTATCTCAATGACAGTTCAGTTCTGATACATTTTACTTTGCTTTTGACGGAAACACCCTTTATTGGTAGTTGTAAGTATTTTTTGGGAAAACAATAATAATGCAACTTGATGATTATATCTTGAGAAACTTAATTATTTTTTAAAAAAATTACAGTTTTTTAGTTATTAATTTAAATGATAATGATATTTATATATCTATTTTCATCAACCAAATTTTTTATTCTTATGTTAAATAAAAGATTATTTCAGTGTTAAATAACACAAAAAATATAGCACCGAAATAAATTTTTATTTGACATTAAAAAAGTCTTTTATATACCATAGAATAAATAACTTCATTGGACAAAATAGATGTGCATATAGAATTATTGTAATTTAAAATATTAATTCATATTATTTACATAAAATTATAATTTTTTTCTCAAAACTTTATTTAATTGTTTTGTTAATACATATAATTGTATTCTGGCTCTATTTTTTTTCTTCTTCCATTTACAAACATATTGTAGTATATAAAAATTAAGGTAATAATTAATCTCTTTTTTCACATAAAATCACATGTGTAGTTATTAATAAAAGGTATATTTTGATGAAAATAAAATAAAATAACTCTTGAAATTGGATTATTAAATTAAAAGTTATAATTACTTGATATATTATATCTCAAGAGAGGACATTATATTTGTATAGGACCTGTGCATCTAGCAGCAGCAGGTGTTTCCATTGCTTTGTTCAACCAAGCTTCAAGGATCACCATATTCCCTTTGGTGAGTATTACAACTTCCTTTGTGGCTGAAGAAGACACCATTGAGAGAATCAATGAAAACAAAGCAGCAGAGAAGCAGTTCAACATGGAAGCCATCAAGACCAAGCCCAATGAAATCATGCCAGATGATGACGACGACGACATAGAAAAAGGTTCCCCCAAAGAGAACAAGAATTCTGATGATGAGGTTCCAAGTGGGTTGCCTGCAAATGCTGATGACTTGAATTTCGTTCCTAAGAACTTGGAAAAAAATAATGGAGATGGTACGCGCTTTCTTTAATTTACTCTCCTTTAAGGCTTTGAGTAGGGTATAGCGTTTTTGATATATTTTTATATTCTTTCTTGCCAAGTGAATTCAACTTTTTTTATTAATGTTCATGTAGGAAGAAATTTTATCAATTAGTTGAAACAAAGGAAATATAAGTTATGAATTGTGATCATCAACCTTAATTAGTAATAATTAGATTGAATTAGATTAGACATCTTAATTGATTTATAAATGTTTAATTGAATTTTCAGATAACAATGAAAATGCAAGCAATAATAAATCTACTAGCTCATCTGTTAGCAATGGTGGAAGTAACAAAAGTAAGAGTGTTTCAAAAGGTGGAAGAAAGAAGAGACACATTGCTTCAGCATCAACTGCATTACTCTTTGGCGCAGTCCTTGGACTCCTTCAAGCTGCAATCCTTGTATTTGCAGCCAAACCGTTATTAGCTGCTATGGGAGTCAAATCTGTAAGTGTTTAACAATAACTTGGGTTGGTTTGTATGTGTCTTCTATCCTAGTATATGTATTTAATCTTACATAATGTATTATTTATGGTTAGCATGCAATTAGCAAGTGGAATCACATCAGTTATATATACCTACATTTATCACCTCATATATTACCACCATAGTTTGCATATACGATTCATAAATATTATACCATGCATATTTTGTATCCATATTTAAAGCATTTAACACCATATTAACGAAATAGATTGGGAGACATGTTAATTATATCTTATGAAAATATGCTATTAGTTATATTTGTTGGCTATTGTGAATTAAATTTGCTGGTTCCTGTGAATTTCCATTATTTAATAATACTATACTAACTAAGGGGCTAATTTGTAATTTATGTAATAGGGGTCTCCAATGCTAGGGTATGCAATGAAGTACTTGAGACTGAGAGCCTTAGGTGCTCCTGCAGTGCTTCTATCTTTGGCCATGCAAGGAATCTTCAGAGGTTTCAAAGACACAACAACTCCCTTATATGTCATTGGTAAGTTCAAATGATCCATTATTGTTAGAGTTTGTTTTCAAGACAAAATTGACTCTGCAATCTGCATAATTAAACGTGTTAAATATTTAGTTTTCATTCAATAATGAAATTTCACTAACATATTGTTATTGAATTTAGTTTCCGGATATGCACTGAATGTGGCAATGGATCCAGTACTAATATTTTACTGCAAATTGGGGATCAGAGGGGCAGCCATTTCACATGTCCTCTCCCAGTAAGTCTTAAAAGATTCTGTAATTTGCATTGTGAAAATTACTTTCTAGTTATGTTGCACAACTTTATTTAACTTACAAAAATTAATGTTGATGATCTCTTTAGGTACATAATGGCATTTGCTTTGTTGATGATACTGATTAGAAAAGTGCACCTTATGCCTCCAAGCCTCAAGGATCTCCAGATTTTCAGGTTTCTCAAAAATGGTATGGCAACAAATCTACACGCTACACGTCATAAACTGAAACTCTTTCTTTTAAAGTCAACAATGATCGAATTATTCTATGGCTTTAAGTCTTAGAAATTCTAATATTATATCTATATCATGAAACCACTTTTTATTAAAAGTTTAAGGTGCATACTGCCATACATATTTCAATGATATGCAGAGATACAGAATGTGAGAGAAAAATGATAGTGTAGATTTTCTTTTTCTATTTATAACAAATGAATATGTATTCTCTATGCAACGAATCTTGGCCAAAGTTTAGACAGTTATTGATGCTGGAATTTAATTGTTACAGGAGGTCTACTAATGTTTAGGGTAATAGCAGTGACATTCTGTGTGACATTGGCTGCATCATTGGCAGCAAGATTAGGGCCAATTCCAATGGCTGCGTTCCAAACTTGCCTTCAGGTCTGGTTGACGTCATCCCTTCTTGCTGATGGTTTAGCTGTTGCTGTACAGGTACCGCCTCTTCTCCTTAGAACCAAACGTCAATATAACATCAACCATGTACATCAAATATCACAGCGGAATTTGCTGATAGCAAAGAATTCATATTAAAATACAAAATATAAGTTTCAAATTAGTTAAAGAATACATGTATTTATTAAATACATAGCTGATATATTTTATACACAAAACATATGCATTTATATATAATTTCAATAAAAATAATCTTATTTTTATCGCTGTAACTCAAATTTTATATTAAATTTTATTTTTTTTATGTACTATGCTTTATTATTTATATCTTGGCGCATGAATCTATTAGGTTTGAAAATATATAAATAAATATATAAATGTGTGTACATCTAAATTTATTCTATTTAATAACTATTCAATATGTACATAAAAAAACACTTTTACTAAATATATATTAAATACAAAAATATTACCCATCCTAATAAAATAAATAATTTTTTGTGCTATGTTTAATTATTTTTGTGCTTAAAATTTTTATACTAGACTTCATTATTTCTATACTTAACATGTGAGCTTATTATATGTAAAAACATATAAATGGATGTATGAATGAATATACATATAGCATTTTACAAATACAAAATACACAAAAAATAATTAATCAAACAACATCTATGTACGGACAACATTTTATGTACCGCCAGCATTTTTAATATACTACTATTTATTACTGGAAACTAATAGTAAGTTTGGTTTGGGTGACAGGCAATTCTAGCATCTTCATTTGCTGAGAAAGATCAAAATAAGGTAGTTGCTGCGGCAACAAGAACACTTCAAATGTGTTTTATTTTAGGAGTGGCGCTATCTACTGTTGTTGGCAGTGGATTGTACTTTGGAGCTGGAGTCTTCTCCAAAAGTCTTGCTGTTATCCACCTCATCAGAGTTGGCATCCCGGTACATACATTCATACATACATATGTACATACGTTCCCATCCAAGTATATATATATATATATATATATATATATATATATGGTCGAGCGACTCGTATTAATTATGTTCATAAAAAGTTGATAATTAAAAATATTTCATAAAATTATTTTATAATACTTAATTTTAAGTATTAACTTCACACAAAAATATCTAAACTTAAATTTCCACTTCAAGGCATTAACAAAAATAAAAAGTATACAAAAAAAATAGTTAATAATCAGTCAATTTTTTTTTTAAAAATAACTGAACATTTAAAAATTAAAAAATAGAATATTCAATTTAAATTGTTAGTCAATATTGACTAAATTTTTATTAATTATCTAACAAAGCTCTTCAAGAACTTGAGTTTCATTTAATTTGATCATAAAAAAATATCTGATGATTGTAGCAAAGGGATTAACCATTGCATCCATCATATTATATTCTTCAATAAATAAATATATCTCTTATATTTGAAAATTTTAGAAAAGTTAGTTTTTCTATCATTTTTTTTTTAATTAGGAACCATTTTATCATTTTCTAAAAAAAGATATATAGTAACTACATGCTAAATTTTATTTAAAAAAATTCGTTATAGACCATTTTAGTGTTTAATTATTCTCCTTTTGGTAATGCTTTGTTATATGATGTTGTGGCTAATAATTTCATTTTTATTATTATATTACCCCAACAGTTTGTTGCTGCTACACAACCAATAAATTCGTTAGCCTTTGTGTTTGATGGTGTCAACTATGGTGCTTCTGATTTTGCTTATTCTGCATACTCCTTGGTAACCTAGTTCACATAATGAATGCCTTTATAATTTCTTTCTTCCTATTTTTCATAGGGTATTATATATATTTCTATCTAAATATATTAATTTTCTATATTCTCTTTTAATTTGTTCAGGTTTTGGTGTCAATAGCAAGTATTGGTGCATTGTTTCTCCTCTCTAGAACCAATGGTTTTGTTGGCATCTGGATAGCATTGGCAATATACATGACTCTTCGCATGTTTGCCGGTATATGGAGGTAATAAAACTTTTCCCCTTACTAATTAATAAAATGTAAAATTAAGGGTTAATAATTTCATTAGTTTAAAAAGTTAAAATTCAATTATTTCTTGGATAAAATATACCATATAATATATAATGCATGATTTTGATAATCGAATTGAATCGATCGATTAGACTTTTTTAATTAAAAATTGACTATCAACCTGATCTGATTCAGAGTCAAAACAATTGTTAAATTAAAAAATACTTATAAAAGGATCAAATGGTATAGTTTTTCAATGTTATTAAACATATTAAATAACCATTTTTCAATGTTATTAAACATATTAAATCAAAGTGTTAAGTACTTACATGATATTCTTAAAGCTTATTAGTGTGATTTTTCCTTTAAAGATTTTTTGATTCCATGTTCCACATTTGGTTTACCCAAAGATGTTTTAAATATATGCAGGATGGGGACCGGAACAGGGCCTTGGCGTTTTCTCAAAGGCAACTACTAATAACTTGTCTAACCATAGGAAATAAATTTGAAGCTGTTGTTCAGCAGCTCATGTTTTGGATCATCATTGTTCATCCTTTAGGGATTAAATGTTTTTTCTTTTTATTTTTCTATTTTTATAGGACATGATTATATTGTTTCTCATTTCTCATTTCTCTTATATATGGTGATATTCATATATGCTTCTTGTAGTGCCACGTTTACACGTGTTAGCTATTTGTTTTCATTTTTGCCTTACTATGAAATGTACCTACTATTAGCTATAGTCTTTGTGATTTTGTGGTATTTAGGAGATTCTTATTCCTATTGCCAATTATATGTATACTGCATAGTGCTTATATATAATATATACATACATTATGTGAGAAATAATATATATTATATGGTTTTTCAATAATTTTGATCTCAATTTCATTCTTTCCCTTTCTCCTATAGTTAATGTATTAGTTTCTTTATTCCAGTGAAATTCAGGCCTAGGGTGTTTATATATTTAATCAATAATTCTTTACGAACACCTATTTTTAATAACCAAGTCTCAATCAAGCATTTTGAATCACGTACCCCCTCAACTCACGTTTTTAACTCTCACTCACTTCAATATTCGACTTTTAATGTTCTGCAGCTTCTTCTTCAACTTTTTTTTTCTCTTCTTTTTCTTTTAATTATTCTTCATCGTGATCGTTTTTTATGGCTGATTACAGTTCGACGTAAGTGATTTGAACTCGAATTTTGTAACAGAGCAGATTGAAGAATAATTGGAGGTTCCTAATTTCTCAATCTGTTAATGTTCTTGTTTGCTGCATTGTTTATTTTGATGTTCAATTCAATCCACCAAATATGAATTCATGTAAATTGATTTTAATTGTTTTCATTTTGAATTTGTGAAAATTGTTGTTTGTATTGGTTTTGAATCGTTATGTTTCTTTGTTTGGTTCATTATTATTAAGTTTAAATTTTCTGTTCGTTGTATTTAGGGTTCCATTAGTTTTTGTCCATTTTCACTAGCCAAACATTTTACTATTTTTATTATCTGTTTTGTATGTTGATACCCTGCTGACTTTAATTTCAAATTATCTAATTTTACTGCCGTTATTCTGTCCGTTTGATTTCTGTTATTTTGCTATCATGTTTTACCGTTATGCTGCCTGTTTAAATTCCGAAATTATGATTTCCGTTCGTAGCGAGTAGTGGCCATGGTGACTTGGCTATGGGTTGAAATGTGCGGATGATCTTAGCTGTCGATCCCTAAGGGCAACGGATGGGAGAAACGGAGTTAATTTCGATGCCGTTAACGCTACGCCCCTGCCAGCAGTATGGGGACCTTAAATGAGACAGACTCAATTCGGTACAAAGTGCACTACTGGTGAGTTCTTCCTGGTGACGCGGGATTTACTCGAGTTCTGTTGAGACCTAGGTCCCCCGCTGTTGTGTATGCATAGGACATTCGGATAGGGGTTAACTCCGCCACCCTGTGGTGGTTAGTTTCCTTTAGGTGACTAATGAACTCATATTTCATGATAAAATATGCGTTGTATTTAATGGGTTTATCAACCTAAAACCACATAATCGCTTGTGAATAACCATGATTGTGAACCTTTACCATGATTGTTCTAAGTTTGATAAACATGCTAAATTAGCCTTAGAATTGAGTGAAATTTGTATAATCTCATCCCTCTTGGTACCTTGATATGGTTGCTAGTGTATACCAGGATTTTAGGGATTGAGAAATGTTTGGGAAAGGCTAAAGAAAGCATTGGAAGCAAAGGATTCATGAAGAGAAACCAAGAATGGAAGAATGTTGCTAGTAGAGTTGCTAGCCTGTTGCTCAAGCAACTGGGAATGTTGCTCACGCAGCTTTAATGCTGCACAAGCAACAATTGGCTGAAAAACAATTGTTGCGCACGCAACAATTAAGGTTGCACACGCAACATACTGTTGCCAGCAGCGTTGCTTGAGCAGTGAATGCTGTTGCTTGTGCAACCTGCACCTTGGTAGCACCCAAATTGAAGGTCAGAATTGGAATTTCAAGTCTTGGGGCCTAGGCCAAGCCTCTTTGATGCCCAAATTGACTCTATATAAAGGGAGAGTAACTGAAGCACAAGGGAGGTTAGACACTACACACTACCATTAGGATTATTTCCATAGTTTAGATAGTTTATGAGGAATTTGTGAGAGTTTTCCATCTCTCTCATTTTCTCTCTTCTAGTTCGTAGTGTTCTTCATTTTCTCTTCCAATTTCCAGCCCTCACTACCCAAACTCTTTATTTTAATTCATGTTTGAATGCTTGTTAATTACTTCTCTTGTTTAATTAATGCAATCTATACTTGTTTCTTGCATCTATTTCTCTATTTCTCATTTCTAGCTTTCATGTTCTTATGTTCTTATCTTGTTCTTGCTGAATTTTATTTTCTCTTATGATCTATTTCTATTTTGTTGGTAGATTATTGACAATTGTTGTTTCTCTA
>JASCZI010122028.1:0-11830 GCA_036250425.1 Stylosanthes scabra | reverse complement strand
AAATCTATTCTTATTCAGAAATGACTACACTGAACGTTAGAAATATTACCTTCTTCCTCGAAAGAGTGATCCGTGGAGACATAATCTCTGTTGGTGGCTGAGCATAATTTTTGCCTCTATACATTATTATTGTGTTATCTTCATGGATGTCAAGTACTATCCCTCCAGTCAGTCTTGCCAGCTCTTTCGCAATCTCCTTGACCTCCTCCGGTGAAAATGTCTTCACCACTACCTTCAAAGTCTGATGCTTTTTCCAATGCAAATGCATGTTCAAAATCACACCCTGGTAAATTCCTCGTCTTCCAACAGGCACATAATTTTTGCATTTGAGGCCCATCTTTAAGAAAAAGAAATGCTCTTCCGGCGTCAATATCTCAGGATCATGGGTCGCTTCTGATGATTCTGCAGGTTCAATCTTCTTCAAGGCTTCACAGAGTCTCTCTTCTTTTTTCCGAGCCTAGAATAGTGAATAAACTATCAAGAACTCATCACTAACTGGTATTATAGATATAAAAGACATCCCAATAAACTAAAACCATAGGCGTCAAATACAAAAGCTATCTCACTCTTGAGAAAAGTAAACATTGAAAAAGAAAGAATCTGTTTCATCCCATGTCTTCATATAGTATATTGATTCAATCGGGGCAGATAAAGGAGCAAAAAATGATGTGGATCATGGAAAACAGTAAAAACAATTGACTCATGTAGGTTAGAAAAACAGAATTTACCTTTAATAATTTATATAGCAGTTTTTCCTCTGTTGTCATCCTCTCATACTCTTTCTTCTTCTTATATCTAAAGTACTTTAGCCATCTAACAACTGCTCTTTTCCCCTTCAGTTTTTTTCTCTTTACTTTCGCATCACCGGTTCCATCAGTATTTGAGGATTTTTCAGAATCCTGGCATGGTTCTGTGACCTTATCATTATACTTCAGATATGGACTTGAATGAAAGCTTGTGAAGCCCAAGAAAGGATGTGCTTTTACATCATAGTGGCGAAAAGTAGGTTGCTGGCCACAAACTTTGCATATAACATGGTTCAAGCTATTGCAGTGTTAGTCAATGTACAAGCAAATAAACATGTATATACCTAAATTTTTGGCTTTTCATATGAGATTACAGCTAACTGAAGAAAGCTGAATCTTAATACATATTTCAACTGAGATTACAGCTAACAATGTACACAAATCATAGAAAATGGCAAAAATATCTGAGATAACTATGCATTTCACATCTTTTTTTGTCTAAAAATAAAATTTTCCATGAGAGAGGAATACCTTGTTTTGCGAAGTAAGGAACTGCTGGAGAGGAGAGGCGTGAGAGTGAGAAGCCAAGACTTATAGTAGAGATTCTTGCGCAGTTGAACTTCAGCAAGAGCTAGTGATGATGCTAAAACCCTCCCCACCATTTTTATTTCTCTGAATTTTGCAGGGTGTCAATAGAAGAACTACTGATCAATTTTCAGGGGCATGTTGCAAAGGCAAAAACCAATTTGGAAAACAAGAAGGGACCAATTTGCAATCCTGGGGGCACTGGGGCAGTGAAAAATCACTACTTGATTTGATTATAACTCCACAACTCAAGACAAAAAATAAAATGGCTTGTTTTGCTGACACATTTCCTCAAACAGGTTGTGGGCAAACATGATGGAAGACAGAGATTATTCTTCCTTTGACGGCGCCGTTGTTGTCCGGCGGTAGTGGAAGCAGCTCCGACAGGATGAAACACCTTAGCGGTGGTCGGAGACTTGGCCCTGTAACAGTGTAGTTAGCGCTCTCCTGCGTCACTCTGACTATAAGCTTTTTTTTTTTTTTGGGTGACTACTATAACGTGTTCGTAAACTGGGTTTAGGGTTTAGCTGCTTCGGAAAATTATTAATAATAGTAAAATTTCAATTCCCTAAAATATAAAAAATTGGAACTCATTTGATAATTAAACTTTTTTAGAAAATTATAATATTTGTCTAAAATGGCAAAAAAAAATATAATTCTTCCTTTTCCCTAATTCAAGTGATAAAAAAAAAAAACACGAAAACAATCTTGTTAAGTTTGTTCTACTCTTACATTTTCATGGAGACTTCCATTAGTAAAACTAGATTCATATAAACTTTCAAAAAAGTCTCATACATCTTTCACCACTCAAATTTATGGAAATTTATTTATTTATTTAGTCGAAACTCAAACTATGTTAAGATTAACAACTTCACATAAATTTCAATACACCTGCATGTGAATTTTCATCTATATATTTATGAGAATAGATAGTATCGGTTTTTTTTTTGGTGACAAGATAGTATCGGTTATTTGTTTGGTAGTTAGTATCAGGAATATCACAGTCACTTAAATTTTTGTAACTAAGAAATAATTTTTCTTAGAAGGTATGATGTTTTAATAATAATCAGAAGTCGTAATAAACCCTATGAAATCTGCCAAAGGTACAAGGTTCAAACAAGAGAAATCAGTTAAATCAGCTAATTATTTAACCACTTTCATTCAGATTGTTACATGGCTGTGTTTCTGTTGTCATGGTAACATAACTTCTCATCATACATAAATTAATCGAATTCTTTATTTTCCGCAACTATTAAACCCTCTTCCAAATTATTGGCTATAGAATAATAGAACTAAAAAAAGAGCAATATTTTAATGTTAATCTGCTTAACTTTATGCATACCAAAATGCAAGAATTTTTCTCTCAAACTTTCTTGGATGTGTCTAACTTCTAATTATGATTAATATGTGAAAATGGTTGCCCCAGACGTAGCTGAATGCCAACATGAATAACACTTGAGACAGCTTTCAAAACCTCTCTTTCTGCTTCTTTTGCTATCTCCATTGCATCTCTATGAGTAAATCAACATAGGTTACTAAAAGACACTGTTTCAAATCCCATGTCATTCTCATCAAAGTTAGGAAATTAAAATCTTACCGAATCAGGATCTTGGGAGGCATGCAAACCTCGATTTGAAGGACAATCTTTCCTTGAAACGTGTGGCGTGTTACGCGCTCAACCGACATCTGAAAATAAGCTGCATAGAATTAGAGATTTGAAAAAACAGGTGATTCTAACTTCAGAACTCATCTCTAGTTTCACAAACAATGGAATAGACCTTATTACTTTTAGCCACTTTTAGTTAATGTTTTATAAAACTTGGTAGATCTACCATGTTTTCACACGTTACCTGTGGGAAGTTTGATGAGATTATATCAGAAACAACTCCTTCAATGTTATTATCCTCGGCAGAAGCAATACTGCTATGTTCCATGAATTCACTCCAAAAATCTTGTTGATCTGTTGTTGTGCTGGAAGAAAAGCATGACATTGCAGGATCTACAAGAGAAATTTGATAATCATATCAGCTATGAAATTGATATAAAAATAAATAAATAAATCAACAAGATTCTTCTTCCGGCAAAGCAAGAAATTTATGAAACTCTGAAGATTGAAAAAGACCTATGTGTATGAAGATTTCAGCCACAGTTGGATGGGACTTGTGAATTTGCTTTCGGACATTTTCACCAATGTTATGTGCAGCACTAACACTAGAAAAGGGATCAACCTACAACCAGAAACTAACTATTAAGTCTGGAACGCAATCAAACCATGAATTTCCGATGCATAATGCATGTGATATAACATACAATTCATGAGAACCAACCTCAATATGTACATCAAGATATAAATTTGAGCCAGCTCTCCTTCCTCTTAAGCGATGGCACCCCTGTATACAAATAATTGAAAGAAAATTTTGAAACAATACACAGAAGATAATACAACCTTAAACAGAACTAGAGAGCAAAATGCATACAAAAAAAGGGAAGCAAGAATTTCATGTATTTATTCAAGTAAAAGGATGACATTATTTGAGAAATCACATGCAGAGTTCAAAGAGGGGAGAAAAAACCTTGACACCATCAACTTGCAATATTGTTGGTTTAATAGGATCCAAATGCTGTGGTGGGATTGCAGCATCCACCAATTCCAAGATACTGATAATCAATCAAAAGGAATAACTTGATTAGAGTTAGCAGTTTGCACACAATTAAAGTTGCATATAGATGCTTCTGGATAAGGAAAATCTTTTTAGTTTCTACTGACTCCCTTCACAGGCACATAGGACGCAAATAAACCGAGGAGGATGAGATACCTTACCTTTGGTAACCAGTTTCAGCCCCAGCTTTCAAAATCATGCCTGACACAAGCAATCCTGCAAGGGGATCTAGAAACTTCACTCCGAGAATAGACCCTCCTAAAATGAAGATGGAAGTCCAGAGTTAGTGGCTGTAAGAGGATATTTATACAGAAGCATGGCATATTACATATAGTCTCTAAGAAATTAACTTTATCAACTTGATCCATAAAACTTCACATTCCAACTAATTTAGTCCCTTTACCTTATAATAATATCACGATTATACTAAGAACACATCTATTAATGCCTCATAATCTGTGACATGTACTTAGCCAATATCAGAACACAATAACCATTCAGAAACCAAGTTCCTTAGTGCTTACCGACTCCAATGAGAGCAACTACTGATGAAACAGCATCTGCTCGATGATGCCATGCATTTGCTTTCATGAGTCCACTACCTTGCTTCTCACCAGCTCGTTTCGTTATCCAGTAAAGCCTAACAATTCACAAGCACCTATAAATACTGAGATCTAGGAGAAGGAAAAATATGTTACAACCCCAACATTCAAAATAAAATACAGAACTTAATAGTGGACATAATCAAATAATACTTAAAATAGCTCTTCCTAACACATGTGCATGTTAAAATTAAAATATAGAATTACCCTTCTTTAATACATATTGACAAAATAGTCATATTCAATGCAAGGATAGGATGTTCCATGTCAATGCCATGGTGATGTCCACTAGGTCCATGACTATGCGCATGTTCATGTGCAACAGCATGGCTAACCATTTCAGGGCCAGATGAGAAGAATCCCTGCGGATCAATAATTCAAAAGAAGTCATGCAATCTATTTCCAAAACAGGAATAAAGGGACTTATTCAGCATTTCTTTGAATGATTTTGGACATAGTAATAGCTAATAAGTGAAGCAAGAAAGAAAATGAAGTAAAAAGTTATTCAATTATTGAGTTGTACCATCAAAATATCAACCGCGTGCCATGCAATGCCACCTGCTGTCCCCAAAAGCATACAAGAGATTCCCAGAGCTCCCAAAGTCTCAAACTTTCCATGTCCTGAGATATAATGATAGGAAATGTAATCTTAAAAGACATAAAAATCTACATGGAAGAATCATTTCTTGTGAATCTTTACTAAATAAATAAATATCAACAGTAAACATGCACTACTCTGTAACCTAATCACAGCAAAATATCAGGAAAAAAAAATGCATTATTTGATACTCCTCTGTTCCTACAACCAGGATCTTACATGTAACATACAATCATATTCAAATGACCCCCTACATCTAGTAATGAATAAAATGGCCACATTCAATATCCATGCATATAGATAATAAACAGTAACTTGAAGCATATAAGAGATAAATGGAGTAGCATGGAGATACAAATCAAGTGACCATATGGATGTTCTTTATCTCTAGGCGCCTTGGCAAGTTTAAAAGATAACAAAGCTATGCCACTCAGAACCTGCAGCGGAAAAATGACACAAGCTTTCAGGCAACCACAAAAGAATAACCACTGCGCTCAAAAGAACAAGAGGTTCCACACTTAGCCCCGCTTTGCTATGTTATAAAAGGCCTATTTTTGCCTCAGCCTACATGTAACCTTCAAAAATTACAAGAGCATCACCTTTTATTATTGTTTCTGACAAATTTTGCTTATCTAAGAAAATTCAATAACTATTAAACACTTTATCAAATCATATATATGCCAAACCAGATTTTAAACAGTTTTTTAATACAGAAAAAGAAGTAGAAGAGACTAATCTGACTAACTAGACTAGAGTATGATATCAGAAATAATTCGACTTAAATTTCCAAATGTCAAAACTATGCTACAATTGATGCCCATGATTTTTGGGACTAAAATGAAGGGATTATTCATGTATCATGTACAATAAACTATCGGATTTATCGTATAAACTACATCATACAATACATTACCACATCAGAAATGGAATGAGCTGCATCGGCGATGATCGCAGTGCTCCCGGAAATATATCCAGTGAAGGCTTTTCCAGTGGCTAAACAAATGTCGGCAGCGAGACCTAACCGAAAAATATTCTCCCCCTCCTATTAATCTCAGAATTAATTGAACAAAAACCATGAGAATCTCAATTATCCATAATTCATACACTCCAGTTCTAGTACACACACAAATTCTGCATAACTATCCACCACAACAAAGAAACTAACTGAATAACTGACATTACAAGTAACTAACTATAACTGCAGAAACTAAATTTAACAGAAAAATTTACACATAAATGACCATAACAGAAGAAACTAAAGTTAACAGAATATAACTAACATTTAATCACACAAAACTAACAATAACATAAGAAACCAATTAACCAACTAACTAACTAATTACATCAGGAGCGATGAAATTACCTCCCTAAGATCCTGAGAGAGGTGGTGGGGGTGGTGGTGATCGTGATCGTGATGAGAATGACCAAAATGCCCTCTTCTAGGGATTCTGAACGCGGGATTCTTCGAGAAAATAAAACTACTTTCTTTTGGATGGAGATTCAGAGATTTCTTTGCAATTGTCCGATTTTGCGACGATGATGAGAGTCTGGCAATGCAGGCTCTGTAAATGGGATTCAGATTGCGGAATCTAATTCCCATGTTTGTGTGCTTCTTTCTTTCCCAATCGAATTTTTAGGGTTTCAAATTGATTGCAATTTTCTAGTGTGTGTGATTATAGAAGCTTAGCTGAAGCTCGCAAACGAAGACGAAGAAGAGAGCTGAACACTTTTCCCCCCATGATGTGCATCTAACGCAACTGTGGCAAATACGACACGTGGCAATACGAGGATATTATCATAAGTTCTTAACCATAGCCACGTGGTGTGAATCTTATTACAGAAGTCTGCCAATGTTTTTTCTTAATAAATAATTCTATTTACATATTAAAAATTAGCTATTAAAATTATTTATCAGTATATAATATATATTAAATTACACATATATTTTATATTTTAATATATAAATATATTTTAATATATATTATATACTGATGAATAATTTTAGTGGTTGATTTTAATGTATAAATAGCATAATTTTTTTTTATATTATTTGTTATTATTCTTTTATAAATGATGCTATAATAAAGACATCAATTTTATACCTATATAAAAATACGATTATTATAGAGGATCACAAAAAATAAAAAATAATTAATACAAAAATAATCATATTTTATATGGGTGTCAATTTAATGTCTACTAAAAGGTGTTGATACAGAATCATTCTTTTATAAATAAACTAGAATAAAATTATTTTTTAAATACTTTTTATTATATCATTTATGAAAAATTATTTTTTTAAAATTAAAAATCAAATTCTTAATCTATTGATTTAAATTTAACATATTTAGTTATAAAAAATGTAATATATTTAATATTTTATTTAATTTCAAATATATTATTATTAATCATATTTAATTTATAAAAATATGGAATAATAGATATATTAGTGTCTATTAATACACTAATAAACATATCAGGACACAGCTACAATGTTTCACTAATAACTTGAAACTTTTAATATTTCAGCCTTTCATGTTATCAAATTTAAAAATATTTAACAAAAATAAATTTAAAAAAATAAAAAAAAGATAATTATGACTATTAAAATCGTTACATATACAATAATACCATTGTGAAATTGACCTAAAAAATCTTATTTTTTAATATAACTAGTTTATTTTCTCATGCCTTGTATGGGAGATTAAATTTAATCATAAATTATAAATAAATTTATTAAACTAATATAAATAATATGTGTTTTTATAAATATATGATGTGTACTTTTATTTGAAAAATTATGTATACTTTTATTATTTTTTTTATATAATTTGTCATCAATAATAGAAATGGGTACTTATAAAGACGGTGCTTTATCCAATCTTCCTTCTTCGTTTATGAAAATATTTTTTATTTCGTTTATATTATGAATCTCTATTTAATTATTCCGGTGAAAAAGGAGAATATTGAGGATAACTACAAATATAATATTTAAAAAAAAAAACATAATTCAATACAATCTAACAAAATTAACAAAGTGTAATACAATGTAAATATAATTTAGAATGATTATTTTGATTTTTTTTTTATTTACTTCAAGTTATAGTAGTGATACATACATGAACAGGTCTAAATTTTCTGTTCCAGCTGACGCCCCTACTAGATATGGCTATGCATCACGTAGAGGGAACATTTGTGTCTTACTATATCAATGGAAGAAGAGGAAGCAAGTGTACGTTTCAATTTTTTTATTGTAAACAAAATGCTCCTTTCTCACATTAATTATTATTATTATTATTTTGTTAATGAAGGGTGCAACCTGGAAACTCGTAACCGAGGCACCGAAGAGAATTGCACAAAGGCAAGGAACAATGTTATTTTTGTCTGAGAATATTGAGACCTGGACACTACTTCGCCAAGAAGATTGAGGGCTCGGGTCAGAGAAGGATGCATCACAATTGAATTTTAGCAAATCAAATTAAATTTGTATATTTTGTAAAGTACTCATTTTTATCTCATGGTGTGTCATTTTAATTGATTTAATAAATATTAAATTAAATAATATTTAATTAATATAAGAAAGTTACGTTATTTTAAAAGTAACCAACTTGATGCGAATTGGTTTTTATGTGTATGTGAAAAGGAACCGAATTTGAGTCCACTATTCCTGCCAATAAGGTTCTCTTCTTTTTCTCTCCATCAACTGAAGAATGCTGAAGAAGAAATAAAACTTGGCAAAGGAATAGACAAAGAAATTCTCCATATTAAAACTCCACTCACTCATGGATCAATGTTAGTAACTCTAATAATTAATATCTTTGAGAATCATGAATTTCAAGATCCTTATAACATGAATAACAGTTAATATGAAAAACAATAATTTAGTTTTACATGTGATATCAGAGCTTTTAGGTTGTGAAATTTGTGATTGTCCATAAAAATAATATGTTCATGCAAAATTGATGAATTATGAAATTAGTAGTTATAGAAAGTTACATGAAATTAATATGTTCATGAAATTAGTAGTTACATGTGGTAAATATGAAATTGGTTAAAAGAGTGTATAGGGTGTAAATTGAAAAGTAATTAATTTTGAAAGTAATTAACCTTCCATTGCCTGCTTGAGCTAGTTTTAATATGCATGCTTCAGCTAATTTTATCATGAAAATAGTGTGTAAATTGGTAAATATAGAATTTTTTTATTTATTTAAAAAAAATTCGTTAAATCCGTGGTTCAAGGTATAACCATATGCATGCATTTCTTATATTAGCTGGAGAGTGTATAAGGTGTTTTTTTTAAGGAAAAAGTTTGATTATTAATAAAAATTCAGTCAACATTTTATTTTTTTATATTTTAGATATTTTGTTTATAAAATAATACTAATTTAACTGATAATTGCTTTAAATTTTGGATGTTTTATATCTTTCACTGTGAATGTTATATTTTTTATTGATTAATTTGTCAGAAAATTATTAATTACCTGTAATTTTTTAAAACCAAATCGTATTTTGGTTAATTAAAAGTTTGGCTTAGGTTAGTAAATTAACTCGATTTTAAATGATAAAATCAGTTACTGATCAATTACAAACTAAAAAATAACCCATTTAAAACTGATTTTGAAAATAAAACCAATTTTTGCATGTAAAAACTGGTCGGTTTTTTTAATAATCCGATTAGATATCTTTTAAAAATGATTGTTTAAATTTGGTTAATCGTTTTTAAAATCGGTTAACCATTTTTGTAAAGTGGTTATAATTTATTCACCATCTAAAAAAATTTATTATTTAAAATTTATTCATTAAGGTTTTTTAAATGATTAATTAGTTAAAATATTTTTTTAAACACCCCTAATTAGGTGAATTATTCGGGTCTTTTATTATCTTAATTTATTGGTATCTAATTTGTAGGCTGAAATCAAATCAGTGAAAAAAATGCATTGACAGGGAATATATGGAAAGACACATTAATAATTCCAAACATTGTAATGAAGAACAATGTCCTATTAGTTTCTAGCATTTAACAAGTAAGTTTCGGGTGTGTTTTAGCCTTCACACGGCCAAAAGATGTGGAGCCACCGCCTTGTTGTAAATCTCATGTACAAACACGTGTTACAGTTTTGTGACGTGTGGCAAGTGTCTCACAAATTTGTGACTGAAGAAAGGTTTCTATTCGTTTTTATATTTGTTTCTTATTTTGTCACCAAAAAAAAAATATTTGTTTCTTATTTTGACCCCATGGGACTCAATATGCAAATAAGGAAAACTTGTTGAGATATTTGGTTTTTTTTTTTTTTTTTCTTGGGAATACCAATGCAGAAATGAAATGCCATTGCCAGCATGTCCCAAAAAGAAGAAAGAAATGCAACGTCAAAAAAATTAAACAAAAAGTGGATGGATTTAAAATAAAAAGGTTTTAATATCAAAAAAATAAAATAAAAATGATTTGTTCATTTATATCAAGCATCAACATACGCTTGAGTTCAAGACTGCGGGACCAATGATTCTGTTGTTTTTGACCATGTTCCTCTTGTTCTTCGTCTCTTCCTGGAAAGGGATTTTTATCTCTTGTTTAGGTTAGGGGCTGATTTATCTTCAGATTTGGGTTGGTGGGTTCAACCCATTCCACTGTCCCCAAAAAAATAAATTAAGAAAAAAAAGGATTTTTTAGAAGCTAAGCATATCCATCCTCATTTTACTGTCCTAATACTTATTTTCATTTGACTACAAGTTCCATGTAGGGTCAAAACATAATATACAAATTCAGAGGAAGCTGAAATTATTCGATAGGATTACTTAGTTTTTGTAACTTTGTGTATTTTTCATCATGTTGTCATTAGTTATTCGTTTCTGTTATTTAACAATGGTCCTACAATTTTTTAGCTGATTTCATCATTAACCATCATGCCAAGGTTTTATATGTCCTCATGAAGGAACTGCGAATCATTCTAGATTATCAAGGGAAAAATAAAATTCACTTTTTTAGTATTGGTGCGAATCATTCTAGATTATCAAGGGAAAAATAAAATTCACTTTTTTAGTATTGGTGCAAAAAGTTATTGCATATCTCATTCAGAACTTTGTTAATGTTGATGCTTTTCTTTTAGTCTGTCATGGTCATGTCGTGTGTAATGTGCTATGCTGTGTCACTTTATTAATATAAATTGGCCTGAGATAATAGTGAACTTGATGTTCTTCCACCAGAAAGTTTTAATATCAGTAGAATGCAAAACAAGTATATTTTTACTCGCATTATGATGTCCAAAATATTGGTCTCAAAAAATTTATTCTTTTTCCATATTTAATTGCTAGATATTTCGTGTAAATTTATTCTTTTTCCATATTTAATTGCTAGATATTTCGTGTTATCTATTTACTCTTAATCTTTGCTCTACTATATTCTATGACTATGCAAAACCAAAGGTGTAAAATTAAATCAGATTTATATGTGACCAGATATAGTAACACTTCCCATTGGTTGGACTGTTTTATGCAATGTTTAACAATTTGTTACCTACTAATATAACAAAGACAATTAAATCAGATCTATGTGACCAGATATAGCACAAACAACCGGAGCCAAGCGCAGGGATATATATATATATATATATATATATATATATATATATATATATATATATC
>JASCZI010122024.1:8515-18701 GCA_036250425.1 Stylosanthes scabra | reverse complement strand
TGAGAATCGATTACCAAGAGTTTGAAAACGTTTTCTTGGTCAAAACCCTATGATAATCGATTACCAAGGGTGGGTAATCGATTATCAGCATTAAGTAATCGATTATAAAGAAGGATAATCGATTACCAGGCTTTAAAATTCAAAATTTAGTCACAACGGCTATATGGTAATCGATTACCAAGCTTGATAATCGATTATCTGCTGCTGTAAAGCACAAAAACGGCTAGTTTGACAAAATGTTTTGATTCCATTCACACCCCAACGACTCCAAGGCTTTGGGAGCCTATAAATACATGTTTATGAAGCTCTTTTAAGAAACTTGATCATTTAAAAAGCTTCTTGATATTACACTTTCATTTCATATCAATTTCAAAGTGATTTCATGCACTAATTTGAGAGATATTGTTGATTGGTTCATAGAGCTTATGTTTGCATACACATACTCTTTTATAGAGCAATTCAAAATCATTCAATACGTTGTATTGTGAAAGAATAGTGGTGTAGCTATTCTTTGTTGTGACACTTGAGTATACACTATAGTCGGTAAGGATCCGTAGAGTATACTAAGCACTCAAAGGAAAATCTTGAAGTTGGGATTACTTCGAGTAGAGTGGGTTAGTATATGGTGTGGTCTAGTCTGTGAGGCGTATCTCAAGTGCTCGTATTTGTAAGAGGTTTGTCAAGCACCTATTGAAGCTTGGTGGATAGTTAAACTTCCTAATTGCGATTAGGAAAGAGTGGACGTAGGCAAGAGTTTGGCCGAACCACTATATATCATTGTGTATTATCTCTCTCAACTCAAACTCATTTATATTCTTGTTATTTATATTTATACAAGTGTTTTGGAAAGTACAAGATCCTTGTAAGTACTTAAGAATTGACTTAAGCCCTTGGAAAAATACTAGTACAAGCATTTGAGTCATTTAAATTCAAAGTAATTTAAGCTTCCGCGAAAATTTATCATTGTTGCTTATATACTCAATTCACCCCTCTTGAGTATTGAATATAACGTGCTTATCGACTAACAGGGCACTCACGTTATACGTGAGCTAATTCAGCAAATGAGTATAATTGGACAGAGAGCCCACGTTATACGTGACAAATAAACATTCAAGAGGCAAGTTTAGGCAGTAACCCCACGTTATACGTGGGAGTTACAAGTCATACGTGGAGCCAATATGCAATTCCAGTAATTCATTCAATTCCATTCCAAATCCAAGATCTTTTAGGCATCAATTTCACTCATTAATCAAGGGCATGATTGGAAGAATCAAGAGAAGATTGATTGAAGATTAAGAAAAGAAGATAAGCTTTGTAAAGATAGAAGATAAGATTAAGATAAGATAGGATTATAATTGATTTAGATTAGATTTGATTGATAACTAATTTTTAGGATAGTTAAGCTAGTTATATAAAGAGAAACTAACCACTAGGGTTAGCATCTGAGCATAGACGTTTTCCATTATTCTTAGATCTAGTTTTCATTATGCAAGGCTAAACTACTCCATTGTTAAGGGTGAGGAGCTCTGTTCACCCAACATGAGGTAGTCACTATGTACATTCATTTATTAATTCATTGAGGTATTTTCAGTTATCTTCTATGCATGATTTAATTTTTTGTTCTTCATCTTAATAAATTAGAATCACTGAGAGGTGTTCTTAACTTGTCTAGGGCTAGATTAATTAGATTGAGAGATCTATTAGTTTATGCTAGCTGGAAATTGAATCACATAATCAATTAGGTCTAACTAGAGATAGTCAAGTTAATTGTTATGCAACTTATAATTCTGTGGGTTAAAATTGGTTTAGAACTAGTTGGGATAGAGTGACATTTAATCCGATCTAAGATCACTTTTGAGACTCATAAGGATTTGAATCAGATTTAGATCTTCATCTATTTATTTGATTGATTGACTACGAGATTAGCTTTTGATTAGGTAAATAGAAACTAAGTTACTAAGAGATTAGGGCTTAGTTAAACTAGATTCGTTGTGCTTGATAACTGAGAACCTAGAATTGGTATTCGAATGTATGCATTGGCCCTCAAGGGATAAACATCTCCGAAGCTCTTAACAGCTTTCTCATCATCACTTACACCTCAAGTAATATTCTGTTTTCCTTTCTAATTTATTTTCGAAATTCTTAGTTGTCAAATATTTCAAGTTTTTATTCGATCTGATTAGAAGAATTAATTGGTAGTGATTGCTTATTAGTCCTTTAATCCTCGAGGGATCGATACCCACTTCACCATGGTATTACTTGATACGATTCGGTATACTTGCCGAGATCTAGGGTTTACAAATCCGACCATCAGTTCCCATGGATGCCACCTCTAGTTTCTCAATCTTCTTGTTCAAGTTAGTAAGTTGTTGAGCTATTGCCTTGTTTTGAGCAAGAATTGCATCCATTGTATCAACCTCCATGACTCCCCTCTTCATAGACCTATCTGATGTGAACATGTATTGATTATTTGCCACCAACTCAATCAATTCCATGGCCTCATCGGGTGTCTTCAATTGTAATGATCTTCCCGCCGATGAATCTAGTAGGATTCTAGAAGTATTTGAGAGACCGTCATAGAAGGTTTGTAGTTGCAACCACTCGGGATACATGTCTATTGCGTACCTTTTAACCATGTCCTTATACCTTTCCCAAGCCTCATATAAGGATTCACTTTCCTTTTGAGAGAAACTTTGAATGTCATATCTCAATTTAGCCAACTTTTGTGGAGGAAAGAACTTAGAGAGAAACTTTGTTACTAAATCATTCTAAGTAGTGATGCTTCCTTGTGGTTGAGAGTTGAGCCATTGCTTTGCTTTGTCCCTAAGAGAGAAAGGGAAAAGCCTAAGCTTTATGGCATTGGATGTAACCCCATTACACTTCAAGGTATCACAAATATGTAGGAAGCTAGCAATATGGAGATTTGGATCTTCTTGAGAATTCCCAAAGAATTGTTCTTGTTGGACAAGTTGTATCAAAGATGGTTTTAGCTCAAAGTTGTTTACTTCAATCATAGGCTTCACAATACTACTTCCACAACTTGTAGTATTTGGTATAGTGTAGTTCCCAAGAGTCCTTCTTTGTGCATTATTGTTTTCCGCAGCCATATTCTCTTGAACTTCCTCAAGCAGCTAAGAAATGTTGCAATGGAAACCTCGCCTTACGAAAGCAATCTCAAGAGGCTACCGGGATCTTCCTAGCGAACATAGACGCCCGAATTGAAGAACAGCCCCGACCTAAACCCGATGGAGACTTGGAGAAGATTCAGATTGGATACTCCTTGGAGTGTCACACGTTCCTAAATCGAAACTTGCCATATGAACTCAAACAACAACTTTCCCAGTTCTTGAGAGAAAACAACGACCTCTTCGCCTTCACTCCAACTTATATGCTGGTAATCGACCCCTCAGTTATGTCGCATTCCCTCACCATGGATCCGAACCACCGACCCGTGGCACAGAGGAAGAGGCGCATGTCCGACGAGAGGGCTCTCGAGGTGAAGAGGCAAACCAAGGCACTCCTAGAAGCAGGATTCATCAGGGAACTGCCCTACTCCACATGGGTAGATGCCTCATCCGGCTGCCGATACCTCTCTTTCATGGATGCTTATTCCGGATATAACCAAATCCCGATGCACAAGCTCGACGAAAAGAAAATAGCTTTCATAACCCCGGATGTAACTTACTGCTATACGGCCATGCCCTTTGGCCTTAAGAATGCCGGAGCAACTTACCAACGCTTGATGACCAAGATTTTTAAAGACCTGATCAGTCGAAAGATCGAAGTTTACATCGACGACATGGTAAAACAGAAGATCCTACCGATTTGCTCTCGGATCTCAAAGAGGTTTTCGTTTCCCTGCGCAAATATAGGATGCGCTTCAACCCCTTGAAATGCGCCTTTGGAATGGAAGCCAAAAAATTCTTGGGATTCATAATCACCCAAAGGGGAGTTGAAGCAAACCCAGAGAAGTGCAATGCTGTCCTACAATTACCAAGTCCATCCAACTTGAAAGAAGTCCAAAGACTTAACCTAAGGGAGGTCCATGAAGGTTGTTGTGGCCGCCACATCAGAGGGAACTCATTGGCTCGGAAGGTCATCAGAGCTGGATACTATTGGCCAAACATTTTGAAATATGCAGTGGAATTCGTCCAATCATGCAAAAAATGCCAAGTCCATGCCGACTTCCACAAAGCACCCCCGAAAAGATGACTCATATCTCGGGAGATCGGTCATTCGGCACATAGAGAATCGACCTTGTCGGCCCTTTCCTGTTGGCACCAGGCCAGCTGAAATAACTCATTGTTGCCATCGATTACTGTACCAAGTGGATTGAAGCAGAACCATTAGCTGCCATAACGGCGGTACGCTGCTGGAAGTTCGTATGGAAGCAGATCATCACTAGATTCGGGATATCGTCGATCCTCATCACGGATAACGGAACCAAATTCGCTGATAAAAAATTCAAAGAGTCATCGGTGGAGTTCGGAATCAACCAATGCTTCTGCTCAGTTGAACATCTTCAAGCAAACGGCCAAGTAGAAGCAGCAAATAAAGTCTTGATAAAAGGGTTGAAAAAACGACTAGACGATGCAAAATGCCTTTGGGAAGAAGAGTTAGTCTCCTTCTTATGGTCCTACCGGACGACCCCTCAATCATCCACAGGGGAAACGCCTTTCCAACTTACGTATGGAGTCGAGGCCATCATTCCCATGGAAGACGGGGAGCCTAGTCGTCGACTACTACTCGGTTCCAAAGACACCATGGCGGAACGAAATCTAATGGATGAAATCCGATCCGAGACACACTTAGCGGAGATAGCTTTGAAGCAAAGGATGAGTGTCAGGTACAACAAGGGGATGGTCAAGAGACATTTTGAAGTCGGCGACTTAGTCTTACGATGGAACAACATCGGACCCCCAACTCCGGGAAAAGGCAAGCTGACCCCCAATTGGGAGGGACCATACCGCGTAACTTCGGACCTAGGAAAAGGAGCCTATAAGTTGGGGCAACTCAACGGGGATGAAATCCTGAGAAGCTGGAATGCTGCCAACCTTCGATGGTTCTATTCTTAGACCCCCTCTTTTCCGATCTATTTAAGTTCAATGCATTTTCAATTTTAGGATAGTTTCAATTTGCCTTTGATATTTGTACTTCCCAATTTCGCTTGAATTCAATAAAGTCGGGTACTCTGTTTCCTATCCGAGGTATCCCACACTGGGAGGTCGGAAGGTTTTAACGAGGGCCTAAGTTTCAGAAATTCAATGCTTATTTATGGAATTCTTATTTACGGCATTACGAACCAACCTATCACTCACGGTTTAAATAAGACCAAAATGCCTCTTAGTCCACCAACTAACAAACACGCCCAGTTCGAAAGAAAAGTCGGGACAATTTGGAACAACGGGAACTGATCACTCCCATCTAATAACCTAAGCAAGCAAAACTTAAAAGGAAACGTACTAAATCTACTTTCCTACAAACGACTTAAATCTATCCCACACCCGAAATACCAAAGTCCGAAGGGCAATTTGGATTTCGCGAATACGGCCAAGTCTTAAGAATATTTTATAAAACCACCTCCTAACAAAGCTGCAAACGGCCAACCTAACTCCTAAAAACACCAAGTCCATCATGATTCGGTTTTAAGGAGAAAAATTTGCATCCTCTTACTTATCATCACCGCACCTCCGTCATCGTTGGGAGTCTTCTTGCCCCTGATTGCAGCTCCTCTTAACTCTTTAGGTGAGCAATTTTCATTCTTCCCCTTTCCTGTTTTTGCTTATAATCTCATACATGTGTGTAACTATTCATCTTCTTCAATGTGAAGATGCCCCTCGCCATTTTTTTTACCCAGTAATGTGCATATGTCATTGTGGCCATCACTTTGTAGGAATAGAATGGTTGTTGGTGTGTTGAAGAAAAAATGCCGTTTAATCCACATCTGGAATTTACATATGATTTGTGTTATCTGATTTAGATATTTCCTTTAGTTGTTGTCTTCGTTCTTCAAAAAATATAGTGTGAATTTACTGAGTTTGTGTGTGGAGTTTCGAAGTTGAGATCACACCTATCTCTCTTTTCCCCCTTTCTGTTTGCATTACCAATGTATACATTGTTGTGTTATTTTGTAGGCTTTTCTCAGTAAACCTTTTCATGGCAAGGAGAGTAACTCATGTGTTGCCCCAGGTTGTTCCTGAATGTTGTGAATGGGT
This sequence comes from Stylosanthes scabra, assembly GCA_036250425.1. NCBI lineage: Eukaryota > Viridiplantae > Streptophyta > Magnoliopsida > Fabales > Fabaceae > Stylosanthes > Stylosanthes scabra. The sequence goes on along the minus strand of JASCZI010122024.1, from coordinate 12,486 downwards.
ATATGTTGTATTAGGGGCTAAGTCTGTTGTTGATGATGAATTCATCAAGTATTTTTGTGAGCACCATAGGTATCGTGTAAGTAGTGCCAAGGGAAAGAAATAAGGAGTAGTTGCCCCTGGTCCCGAGGACAGAGCTTGTTATGTTGATCCAGAAGGTGATAATTGCATTTTTGTTTATGAGCCCATCTTTACCAAAGTAGGTGTTCGAGTTCCTTATAGTGAATTTGAAATAGAAGTCTTAAATGGATGCGAGGTCGCACCTTCTCAAATTCACTCGAATTCTTGGGATTTCATTAGGGCTTATGAGGTTGTTTGTCGGGAGTTCGGATTTCCGACTTCCTTAGGAGTCTTCCACCACCTCTTCAAGTTGACAAAACCTTTTAGTAAAGACAAGCAGCAGTGGTTGTCCTTCCGAGCTAATCAAGGTTGGAAAGGTTTTTAAATGAACGAGGAGTCTGTGAAGGATTTTAAAAACCTTTACCTCAAAGTTGTTTCACAGTCTTGGACAACTCCTTTTTGGATAAATGGGGAAGGAGAATATTGATTTCCCTTGACTTGGAACGAAGAGTGGGTAAATCCAAGGGTAGAGCGGAAAGAGTTGAGTGAGCCCGAGTTGCTTTTCCTTGATGCTTTGAGTGAGTGTTGGGGAAAGAAAGACAACCATTTGCCTACTCGTCTATTACTCACACAGTCTTCTACTTATATTCAGAATGAAATTCTTGGTATGTCGACTTGCCATTTTCGTTAAACATCATCTTATGTTGTACCTAATCTTTAAATTTCTATCTTCTGTTGATTGATTTTCAAGAATAATGTCAGGAAAGTCGAACGCGTATGATCGCTTAAAGGCCCACTTACTCAGCAAGTCGAAGAGACCAACCACTACTGTGGGATCCAACTCGGTAGCGAGCAAGTCGGTTTCCCTGAGGTCGTCCTGCCGACCTCTTCCGGTGTTCCCGATTCCGGGTCCGAAAAAGATACCAGTGCAACTCCTTCTCCATCTATTTTAAGCGCTCAGGAAGTCGACAACAGTAGCCGAGATCCTACACAAACTCAGAAACGTAAAACTTTTGAGCCCAAATACGGCCCCATTAATAGCAAGGAGTTCGACCACGTCGGATTCGCCCAAGAGTATCTTGTTGGTGGTAACAACAAGATACCTATGGATGGGGAAAATTTCATGAAAAATCTTGAGTTCGTAACTCGGAGCAGCATTAAGGTGGCAACTATTTGCCAAGCTGCCGAAAACAAATTGAAGGGCTGTGTCGTGGTTCCCGAGGGGGAAGTCGAACTACTCCGAGTTCGAGTTAGAGCTCTGGAAACCGAGAAGCGTGTGATTGAAGGAGAGAAGTTTGAATTGTCTTCCAAAGTCACCAGTTTGGAGGCACGCTTGGCCCTGGAGACTCAAGAGGTTAATGCTTCCAAGGAATTGTCGAGGAGCTTAGAAAAGGAAAAAGCCGATGGAGAGGAGAAGTGCAGGAGGCTCTTCGCCGAGTTCAAGCTGAAGATAGAAAACCAAAAGAAGCTTGAAGCAGAACTGCAAGCTGCTCAGGACTTGTGTGACAAGTTTTCAAATGATGCCTTGATGTTGGCCGAGGAAGTGGTTGAGAACTTGAGGGAGCAAGTCCAAGTCCTTCTTCCCGAGTTCGACGTGAACCAAATCGGGCCAGACAACAAGGTCGTTGACGGGTCTTAGTTCGCCCAGAGCCTGCTGCTGACGAGCATCCTATTCTGGAGGAACCCGCAGTAGGAGGCAGTGAGCAAGTTCCAGCTTCTGAAGGCTCTCCGGAGGCCCGCCCTGCTATGTCTGATCCTCCTCCAACTCCCCCTTGTCATGGAATTTGAGGACTTTGCTGTTTTTATGTTTATTTAGTAAGAATATTATTTTGCTATGTTTGATTTTCCCTCCTTGGGAGGTTTATTTTGTGGTTGAATCTTGGATACATTTCACACTTTTAAGCAAATGTGTTTTTGTTTTGTTAGTTTATCGCAATTTCGGACCTCGTCGCTTTCAATTTTCACATATTGTTTGCATTTTCTCGAGCTTGAAATTGGATAAGTTGTAAGTTGACTATTGCATAACGAATTGCAAAAAAAAGAAAAGGTGCTAAGCCTTTTTGTAGAAGGAAAGATAAACATTTCTTTAACATAGAAATATTTACATGGTAGCTAAAAGTTCATAAAAACAAGTAGATAATGCGTAACTTGTATTGTACTAGTCCTTACTTTAGTGCCTCGTTAAAACCCCCTTCTGCAAAACCCTGTGGGAAAAACCAAGAAGTCGGGAAAAAGAGTACACAAGGGAGAAAGGATGTAATATTAAGAGTAGTACTTCTTCATGTTGCAAGCATGCCACGACCTAGGCAAGTCGGTTCCTTTGATATTTTGTAGTAGCCTTTGCCGAGAACTTCAACAACTCGGAAAGGTCCATTCCAATTCACTGCAGGCTTCCCTTGTCAAAAGACCTTCTTATAACCTTCTTATTATATCTGACAGCGACTCTTTCCTTGAGAGCTGCTTCGCGTAACCGAGCTCCTTCTCGCACCTCGTCAATGAGTTCGAGCTCCGTCCTGCAAACTTCAGTGTTGTCGACTTCACAGTAGAAGGTGACTCTTGGGCTTTCGAGCTTGAGTTCCAAAGGAATCATGGCTTCCATACCGTATGCCAACCTGAAAGGAGTTTCACCCGTAGTTGATTGAGGCGTTGTCCTATATGCCCACAACACATGGTGTAATTGTTCTGCCCAAGCTCCTTTAGCCTCGTCAAGCCTCCTCTCCACACCTCTCAAAATCACCTTATTTGCGGCTTCCGTTTGACCATTCGCTTGCGGATACTCAAAAGAGGTGTACCGATGCTTAATCTGCAAGTCGGCAACCAGCTTTCGAAAAGTAGAGTCGGTGAACTGGGTGTTGTTGTCAGTGACTATTGAGTGAGGAACACCAAACCGAGTTATTGATGCATGAGCATCATTATAGATAACGAGTTACTGATGCATGAGCATCATTATAGATAAAACATCCTAATTCATGCTGTATTCTTCACCTAATTTACTTAAATTCATGCTATAATTGGTAAAAATAGTTATAATTGTTAGAACATGTTTAATTATGATGAAACACTGGTACTTTGAGTATTTTCTTGATTATTTATAGGAAAAATGAAGAAAGGAAGCTTGAGGAACACAAAGGAACGAAATTGGAGCATTCTGCCAGAGCCCCACGCCTAGGCGTGGAGACTCACGCTTAAGCGTCCAGAGCAGCAACCCTGGAGTAGCTCATCCACGCCTAGGCGTAGCCACCAATGCCTAGGCGTCCCAAATTCTTCTCAGGGCCAAGTCACCCACGCCTAGGCGTGGACAGCAACGCCTAGGCGTGGCCCAACAAACCTCAAGCACACCCAGGGTATTCAAGGCCCACGCCTAGGCGTCCAACTCAATGCCTAGGCGTGGCCAAGCAACCTGAAGCTCAAAATACAGGCGTCCAGAGCCACGCCTAAGCACCCAGAAGCCACGCCTAGGCGCCAGAGATGAAGCCTAGGCGTGGGAAGCCTTAATTTAAGCAACAGAGAGCCAAGCCCAACCCCAGAGTCCCACGCCTAGGCGTGGACAGCAAAGTCTAGGCGTGGGAAGCTCACAGACTTTGCAGAATTGGATTTTTTGATTTCTAAGAGTTGTAATCCAATTTGATTTCTTTTGTACACCTATATATAGATGGAAAACTTCACATTAGGCATCATTCCATTATCTTTTGATCATTTTGTTTTTAGAACTTTTACATTCTTTTACTTTAGAGAATCATCTTTAGTTTTCTCTCAAGTTTAGTTCTAGTTCTTTGAAGTTTTCCATCACTTTTTCTTGTAACATTCATTCAAATAATAAAGAGGAAATTCAGTTCTACCTTCTTGCCTTTGAAGATTCTATCTTTCTCATACTTTCTTTGAATGTCCATGCATTCAAGAACCATATTCATAGT
>JASCZI010122022.1:0-17735 GCA_036250425.1 Stylosanthes scabra | reverse complement strand
TCGAAGTGAATTGATCAGAGTCTCGTGCTGATAACGTGTTATAGAATTAAAGCTATAATAGAGAGAACAAGAGAAAAACAAGAGAGAGAGCTAGAGAGAACAAGAATATGAAATTCTTGTTGATTTCTGGATATGAAAAACTTATGAAATCATAGCCCTATTTATAGTAAAAGATTTACTATTACATGAAAAGGAATGAACGGCTATGATTCATTTACTATGCAGCATAGTAACTTGATTAGGAATGGACGGCCATGATTTATTGGGTTACTATACGACATAGTGCCGCATAGTGATTGATAGCCGCAGCCCCAATCATTCATAACAATATTTTCATTAAATCTTAAAAATTAAAACAGAAAACGATTCAAAACAGTACTTTATCCCTAATTGTTTTGTAACGATGAAACTTGGTCAATTTCCCACTCCTCGATGGCAATGTCTAATAGAAGATGAGGTCCGTCCACATTCTCTCCTCTCAGATCGAGATTTGTGAACAATCTAAATTTTTTTAAATAATACTATTCACACATCTTTTTAATAACTATCACTTTTAAATTTATATAAAAATATAATTATTATTAATTAATTATATATTTTAATATACAAATAAAATGCAACGTAATTAACAGAAAAACGATTACTATATTTTTATATGAATGACATTTTGATATTTGATAAAAGGATATGAGAATAGCAGAATTGATTTTTTTTATTTAGTTATGTTGATTTTAGAATAACAATATATTCAATCTTTTAATTTTTTTTTACAAAAGGAAAATTACCAGGCAACAATAGGATAAAGAATCATCTCCAAGTACATAATACAAAGAATTATATCTTTTAAATTAAATACTTAAATCATAATTATGGTTTTTGATTTTTTTTTTCATTTGAAAAAAATTAGAAAGCCAACACATTAAGACCAACAGGGAGTCAATATATAATTATATATGATAACTCATATAAATTTTGAAAAATAACTTAATCATTGATTTTCTAATATCTCCCTAACATTAATTCCACAATACTGTTTTTTTCATTTTTTCTTATCTCATTTTTTTTCTTTTTCAATTTAAATTAGTATTTTACATATCAACTCTCACATTACTTAAAATAAAAAAGTTTGATAACCCTAATAAATATGAGACGGTATTTATCTTTTAAGTTAATTTTTAGTGTAAATTAGGCTCAATTAATATCTTATACATTAGATAAAATCTTGGGAATACAAATAACATTTCTCCCCATTTTATCTCATCTCATTTTTTTTTTTTTTTTTGGACGTGGGGACTTCAGGCTTCTTGAACTCTTTCTGTTCAACATCTTCTTGTATTTTCCATTTTTTTTGTTTGGTACAATCTTCTTGTTTTATCCTTACTCTTTCATTTTTTTTTCAATAGATGTTTTGATAAGTGAGCTGGACGATATCAAATTCAACAATTTCTTGGACTAGGCGACTAGCCCATTTGTTTGATGTATTGTTTTGGATATTCATTCATATCTCTCTATGAACACATGTAAAAAACTTATTTGATGGGAATACAAAAAGAAAATCTAATGGACCCACCTAAAGATTCCCTCAACGGATTGGGCCAATTTTATAAATAATGCTAGTATATACATATCTATGCATTAATTTTATAAACTTTATTATTTTTATGTTCAAAATTTTTATTTTATATTTCATTATTTTTATGGTTGGCGCAGGAACGTATTAAGCGCACATGGATAGATGTATCTACGTGTGTATACGATTTATTCCAATTTCATATCACTGCCTGACATAAAAATGGATTGACTAGAGTTTGAGGAAGTTCTATTTCCGGTCCAAAAAAGAAAAAAAAAAAAAAAGAAGTTCTATTTAGTCATAACCATCAGGTACCCACCTTATTCTTCCTTCCCCATGCTTTAGATAAGAGGTAATTGTCATGTAATTTTTGTTTTCAATTTAATAATCTGTTGTCATGACTAAGTCAAGTTCTTGATCACAACGCTTTATCTTGAATTTATTTAATTTTTAGTGTCTAGCATCGTTTATTATTCTAGATGTATATAGCATTGTTAATTATTTTTGAGTCATGCTTGATCTAATATCATTAATTGCTTATTTAATGTGTAATTTTTATTATTTCTACTGTCATGACATTTCTTTAAAACTTTGCTCATGTGTTTACAACCTTTGCAACATATTGGAAGACTTGAATAGTTGAATGTATTTGGGATAAATGTTATAAACATTAAACATCGAAAAATTTTAATTTTACAAATAGATATTGTGTTTTTATATACAGAATTTTATTGTAGTAGAGTTAGTATTTTTTAATTTCTTAATTTATATTCTTAATTTGTATATTTTCTTAGAACATAACTATGTTATTGAAAATTATCATAATGTTGATTTAACTTTAATAACGATATTGTTAAGCATGCAATAAATTTATTTCATCTCAATACATTATACTTCTCAAATTGTATTCAATTGTTAATGTATAATATAATATTTAAATTTATTTCATCTAATTATATTCTAAAGCTCATTAAATTGCATTCACATATTTGGTTCCTCTATAATATTATTCTGATTTTACTCTTTAAAAGTAATCACATTAGTTAACTCATTTTCAGTTTTCACTCTACTAATAAGTTCATTTCTTAGGAGTTAAGATTTAGTATTTAGGAGTTAAATAATAACTAATGATGTAACTAAATAATAACCAAATTCACAATATTTCATGCTTAAATTTGTCATAACTTACAATTTATTAAAATTGAGTATCAACCAAACCACATTGACTTTTTTTTCCTATTAGAATGTGAATCTTAAATAACAAAATGTATGAACACATTGAAAGTAGTGACATTTTTACTTTGTTTTCAAATGAGATTTTAGGTTTACAAAGGCTATCATCACCAAAAACCTACTACATAAAAACTAATGTTATGTTACAATTGTTTGAGGTTGAAATTTTGCAACTTCTACATTAAATAAAAGTTGATGAACATTGTCATCACATGACCATGCTTGCTTCATCAACATATGAAATTCTTGTGTAGCAATCTATTAGGTATTACATCATTGGAAAGGCTGAGCTGTTGCAAAATTTCATGTCAATGAAAGTTTGCCAGATTCAATGGGCAATCATTGAAGTTCTATGTCATCAATTATATAAAGAGCGCTTCACAATCTATAATATAAATCATGGGGATATTTTCCTCTTTTTATGAGGAAATATATTAGGTATGTCGTATTCCACCGTTTTTTAGTCGTTGATCTTAATTGATTTTAATTATAAAATCAATATGATTAAGATCAACGGTTAAAAGCGCTGGAATACCGGTATGCCGCGATTTTCACAACATACCGGATAATCTTCCATATATATATATATATATATATATATATATATTGGTTAATTTAGATTTTTTTTCTCACCTTTAGGAGATGATTTGAATCTTCTATTTTTATTTTTTTTAGAGGAGGATTGATTTATGACCCCACAAATAATAGTACTAATTCACCATCATATACTTAAAAGCACATTTTAACTTTTTATGTTTTAAGAGCAAAGTCAGAGAAATGATATGGCCCCAAAATAAATAAATAAATAAAACTAAGAAAAAGCAACATTGCCATAAACATTCATGAAGAAGAAAAAAGCTTAGGACCTACCAATTGAGAAGAGCATATTAAGCAAGTTTTTCCTACACTTTAGAAGGGACTTATACCCTACACAAAAAGCAACAAGCAATAAATTTTATATTAAATAAGTAAAGGGAAACTACTATAAATTTCAAGAAGATCCGAAATAACTTAGCATAATTTGCCTATTAAGATTTAATTTTATAATTTTATGTATACTTCTAATAAAAAATAATTTTATGTATACCATAATCTAAATTTCTTATTAGTAACTCATTCTTAGTGACCCGTGTTTTAATTTTGAATAGTGTTATCTATCAATAAATCAAATTTGAAACTATGAAGATACTTTGGGAAAAATTATATTTTTGATATATAAATAACCTTATGTTAATTTTGTATGTATACAATTATTTGTGCCAAAACATGTAATCAACTTGACAATTCTTATAACTATTATTCAATATGACAAAATAGTGAAATGAAACTCATTATTTGTATTTGATAAGTCATTTTTAGTGTAGATGGAGTATTTTTTTATTCATTTGTTTTTGTACATTGAGTTGTACATAATTATTTTTAAAAAATAAAAAACAAAAAGAAGAGATGTGTTAGTTTGATATACAAACTAAAATGAATATTGATTTACATGCTTTATCAAGTAAATAATAAACTATTGCAATAATCAAATATGTAATAGACTAATAATTAAACTTGTTTAAAATAATATATAATTTTTATTATGAAATATATATATAGTAATTAATTAGTGGCTAATATATAGTGTCTACTTGGTATGATTAAAATTTAAAAGTGAATATAGAATTTTTTTTTTTAAGTGAATAAAGCACTTAATTAGGCCATTGCCAAATTGTAATGGGATGTGACTCATTTGGTCTATTGGGAATGAACCACATAAATCACAAAGACAATTTCATATCCAACCGGCAACAACTCCCATCACAATCCCCATACCCTTTGAGAACCCATTTCAATATTCTAACCATTGTTGGCAAGTGATGCCCATTTTGAAATAAATTCACAACCCTTTATTTGTCACATCTCCACCACCATGAAAAAAGTTTAAAAATAATTATTTAATTAATTAAAATTAAATTCACCTATATATTTATTTATAATATAGGAAATGTTTCACATATAATCGAAAATTAAATGTTCATATATTTTTAGTCATTGATCTTAATTGATTTATTTATTTAATTAATCAATGGCTAAAATCACAAATATACTTGAATTCTCGATTATACCTAAAACGCTTCCTATAATATATTATATACAAAAATTTTTAAATACATCGACACACTAGTATATTTATAATATGTAACCATTAATTTTGATTTTTATATATATATTATTTGTTAATTAAAATCGGATTACAGATTACAAATATACGTTGCGGTGCGGACATTGAAAACTTTCCTATTATATATAGAGGAGGCGTGGACCTCACCTCTCCACCAACCATATATAAGTCATCAAAGGAGCAGGTTTTCACCTTTCTAGTTGGCAAAAATAAATAAATAAAATAATAGGGTTGTACGGACAACACACACTCACTCATTCATTAACACATCTTAGATTTTACACAACAATGGTGGGTGGGGGTGTGTGTGTGTTATTGTGATCTTAGACTCTGAGCATTAACCTGCTCATTGGCTCCTTCAATAAATCAAAGGAGTTTTCATGTTCTATGAAAATGAAAACTATATAAAAATAAAGGGCTTCCTTAAAGTCCATTCAATATATCATTTAAAGGACCGTACGGCTTCCAAAGTTATGACTTGTGTCCCTCTACAAATTTAGACTAAACCCCACATCTAACTTTCTAGATTTTAATAAAAATTATAGAGATATATTGGTTCTTTCTAAATAGTAAAATACAAATGATATTTTTTAAATTTTGAAGAACAATTCTATGGTTTAATTTAACTACAAATGTGAAGTTCTAAATGACACTATATTTAGTGAAGTTTAGTTCTAAACTAATATGTCAAAAAAACCCTCACAAGTTGGCTCATGTGAATGAGAATATGTGTTCATTAACCATCTTTCCTATGTTCGATTCTCCTTGTAGAATGAAAATGGAGTTTATGTTTTAAAGGGTCACTCACTTTAGCTCTACAATCGAGAAATTAGTTATTAGGCTTTCAACCCGATGAAGAAATTAGTTATTAGGCTTTCAAACCGATAAATACCTAGCCCGATGAAGAAATTAGTTATTAGGCTTTCAAACCGATAAATACCTAGTCGATGAATACCTGGTGCGCACAAAAAAGGAAAGAAAAAAAAGACCCATCTTCCATGGATGGAGTGATGTTCTTGTTATAGGCAAGTGCATAAACAGATATAATTAGAATGATGTAAGAAATCTCTTGTATTTTTAAGATGCTGTAATGATATTCCAATATCCTTGAATAACCAACTTGATCAGCAAGTACACTGTATATGGATTGTTAAGAACATAGAAATCATATTTAAGAGTAAAAATGGCAGAAAATGATAGACACAATTGTCAAAAGCAGATTGTGATTGTTGTATTGGAGAGAATCAGAGAAAGCTATGGAGAAATTTCAAGCCTAGGCTCAAAGCAAAAACCAGTGAAGAGCTGCAATGGGAACCTCTTAGCTATAGGGCACTTCTGTGACCATTTCCATTGTTTAATGTTCATGTCGTACGTCAGAAGCGCCGGGGATCCATAACTTTGAATGTAGATTATATCATCCGTTCCACTGCTCGCGAAAACATCATCCAACTCGCCGAATCCTTGGAAGTATTTGTGGGGCATCCGTACGATCTCTTCCCACTTCTGATCATTTAGAACCCAGATGCCAATTCCTTTAATAATGTCAGGGCGATCTTGCTTACCGATCCCTCCCACCATTACAAGCTTCTCCTTCAGATTCATCAGACGGCCGCATGTTAGAGAACAAGGAACCGGAATGAAGTTCCTCCTCAAGCTTCCTTGTGAAGATCGGTTGGAGATGTTATATGATATAAGAGCATGACGACTGTCCGGCGTGCCACCCCCGGTTGAGTAAACTAAGAAGTAAAGCACACCATTGCATATCACACTCTCATCGCCGCCTCTCCACCCCAGCAAAATCTCAGTTAAAGCCGTTGCCCAGGTCGCGTTCTCTGAATTGTATAAATGAATCGAGATATCCCACATGAAAAAGTTATCCGGAACTTGCCTAGATTTAACGATTGCTACGGTATACTTGTGGGATTCCCTGTTGACAGACATTGCTAATGCACTGTAATCAGAAAAAGGAAAACCCGGAGGCTCCTCGAGCTTCCTGCATCTTTTAGTAATAGGGTTACACATGCACAACTCGCTTCTGCTTCCATTGTCCATGAAGCAAACCAAACCATGCGACGAAGCAATGAACCAGTTAGAATTGTCGATGCAGGGTAGTTCAATGTTGTACCATTTCCGAAGGATGGGATCATAAGCATGACCAGTTGGTTCATCAGAATTAGTGAACATAAAGTACCAAGGTTTCTGTGGCAGCACATGAGAAAGGTTCCATAGAAACCTTTCCGAAGTGATGATCTCATACCATCTTTTGCACACGGAACCAGCTCTGAAAATGCTAGCAACCGGCAGATAGGCTATGATTCGTTCCACCAATTCGTCCGGCAAAATGTTGTCCACAGAAACAGCAGTTGCTTCTTTGTCACCTTCCTCGCCAACTTCCGAAAATGAATCCCAGTCCCTAATCTCCCTTCGCGAGTCATCATAGAAGTGACTAACCCATGACGTTTCTCCCGCCATAAACGCAAGTAAAGGCCTAACAATGATTATATTTAGCAGGTCACAGTCAATCACTTAAACATCATAACACTAGATAGATAATAAACAAATCCATGGAAAAAGTTATTGTTATCCTAGATTATGGAGATTCGAAGAATGCACGGTGAAGAACCCCATGGATCAGAAGCACAAAAAACAGAACACAAAACTTCCAAATTCCAATCACATAGCAAATATCAAAAGGATGAATCAGATAAAAGACAATAAAGGCATAGACTTCAGATTTTACCAAAAGAACAAAGACATACATAGAAAAAACTCCTCCTTTCAACAACAAAGTTACAACAATCAAAATTCTCAGATTCATCAACTAGTCAAACCAAACACATAAAATTATTTGGTGTCTAGAAACAATCATCAGTAGTATATTCCACAGCATATTCGTATGAACCACCAAATTCTTGTTGCATATATGAAACAACTTATCAAAAAGGTGATATTTCCCATAAATTTTGACATCATATACAATATCATGTTAAGCTAACCACAGTAATAACTAAGATCAAAGGAACAAACCAAAGGGGACTTTTATCAAACAGAAGAAAGTCACAAAATTTCATTTGAACAGAGGGAATAAAAAAGAAGCCTAAACTCAAATGCTCACAAAGAAAAAGGGCATTGTAAGCAGCTGATTCTCTGCAAGCATTTATTTGAAAGAGAAAATAGTGCAGAAAATCCAACATTTTAAGGGGGGAAAAATAAAAATATATAAAAAAAAAAAACAATTTTTTTTGTGTTCATAGTTCTGTAGAAGAAACAGCATTTGATGAAAAACAACATTCCATAACCTTCAGCATCAAACCCTAAATAAGGTTCCTCATGATTCAAACAACAAAAAACAATAACAAGAAGAAAAAAAATCAAATAGTGAAATAATCCATTAAAACAAACACGATCCTGAGGAGACTAATCATCAGAAGAACAACAAATCATCAAAATATCAAACTCCAGAAAAACATATACAGATCAATGAACACAGAAAAACACCCAAAATGAAAGCTTTTAACCAAAAAAATATAAAAATTTGGGAAAATTAAAAAAGCTAACATTTTTTGGGAATTGAAAGATGAAGCCCCATTTGAGAGAGAGAGAGATGAATCTACCTTTCTTTGTGAAGCTCCTGAACCAGTGTGAGCAGATTCAGCTGGTTTTGCGGATTGTGCAGAAAAAATCCAAGAGAGAGAAGGAATGGAGAACACAAAAAACAAAAAAAAGGAAAGAAAAAACAAATTGTTAGTGAAAAAAAATAGGGAATTGAGAGAGAGAGAGAGAGAGAGGGAGAGAGAGGGGGGAAGATGAAGAGAGAAAACTAAAGTAGAAGCATTGAATGGGAAAATGGGAGAGCAACAAAATGGGTTGCTCTTAGATTTGTTTGAGAATGAAAGAAAACACACACATTCGCATATAACACTCTCTCTCTCTCTCTCTCTCTCAATATACAGAAAAGAGGGAAAGCCAAAAAGACAAGCGTTTTGTTTATTTGTTTTTTTTTTTTTAAATGCATTTTCTCATAATCCCCTTTTTTTTAATGCATATTGACGGGAGTTCTAATCCATAAACTTAATTATTTTTTAGGTAATACTATTTGAATAAATGATTTTAATTAGCTAATTTTAATTAAATGATTTAATTAGAATAATATTACGGAATGAATGTTAGGGGGTAAATAGAGAGCCAATAAATGTAATTAGAGAAAGAAAAAGTATAGGTAACCAATAATTTTCAAACTAATAAATTAGCTAATAAAAAACATAACATTCATAACCACTATTAATAAAACGTATATAATGAAAGTTATAGAACATCTGAATCCTAAAATAACTATCAACCAACTTTAGAAATAGAATATCAGACACCTAGAAATTGAACATCCGAAACATAAAGAAATAGAACATCTAATTCAAGTTGTTGATTGATGTTGGCTGAATTTTTATTGGTTACTTAGCATTATTCTTAGAGAAATAGTGGGTGGTAAAAGGGAAAAGAAAAAAGAAGAAAAATGATATTGATTTTTTATTGTCTCCCTAATATTAGCTACCAAGACTTTCTCATTTCTATGCTAAATAGAATATTATTTCGGTGTCAAATAGTATAAAAAATCGCACATAAATAAAATTTTATTTGACATCAAAATAGTCTTTTATTTAGTATAAAAATAAATGACTTGATTGAACTTGGTTGGCCAAATCCAGTTATTCATATAGAATTATTGATTTTTTAATACTTAAAAGGTTAAATAATTTAAATATAAATATGATATTTTTAAAAATATTAGAAATGTAAAAAATATAAAAAAAATTATTTAGAAATTAGGAGAATAATTATGCTTATAAATTAAAATTTTAAAATTTTTTTATATTTGTTATTATTATTTGTAATTAATAAATAAACTAATGGATTAATTAATACAGGTTAATTTGCTGATGTGCTTTAATTTATATGATATTACTCCCTCTCTCATAGTAAGAGATCTGAAATTCGAATCTTACTTGTTAAAAATAATATCTGACTTGATAGTAATAATAGTTCTAAATCAAATGATTTTTTTTTCATTCTCAAAACTTGGATTTGTGGAATTTTTTTCCTAATTAAGTTTATTATTTGGCTGAAATTTTTGTCTTAAAGTGTAATTTAGTAATTATGCCTTAAATACTTTATTACATATTATTTTTATCATATAATAAAAAAAATTAAAATATTATTTTTCTCTATTATTAAGAAAGTGATTGTGTCACTCTCGAATTGATAATATAACTTCTTTATCGTATATTATTTCTAAATTATTTTCTATAAACATTTTACATAAAAAAATAATGAAGACGGTTTTTTCTTTTTTGTGACTTAAGTGGGGATAATTTGACAAATCACACAAAAGAAGAGTGATATTATCAATTTTGGGAGTAACAAAATCACTCTTCCTATTATTATTGGTTTTATTTGTATTATTTTCTTATAGTTTTAGCTGTCAAATCATTCCAACCACTACCATTCTACCAAGACTACCATAATTACTTGCTATTTAGAAAAGGGAGATTTTTGGAAGAAAAAATTTAATTTTGACTAGAGAATTAAAATAGGGTAAAATAAGATGTTAGCTCAAATGTTAGAAATTAATATCTTAATGCTATTACTAAAAACTACTTGATAAATCTAATTTAAAAAAAAATAGTTATAAGTAATTAATAAAATATCAGCCGACCATCAATTATTAGAAAAGAAGGCTAAACACAGTATAAAAATACGCTAAAATTAATCATTCAAATAGTAAAAAATTAATTATCTAATATAATAGAAAACATATCATCCGAAATAATAAGAAATAAATCAACTCAACTAAAATAGTAGATAATAGCTCATTTGAAATAATGATACTAACTTAATGATAATGATGAATGAAATTGTTGATTAAAAAAATATTAGCTACTAATATTTTTTCTTTAAAAAATTAAAATTTTCTTTCTTAACATAAGTTTTTTCCCCTTTCTAAATTTCGATTAAAAAAATAATAAATATAATTATAACTTAATTAACATGATATGTTATAGTTTTCTCCTTATTATTATGAATATCCAAGTGAATTAATATGGACTTAATTCCTTTAAAAATAAACAATATATATTCATTACATTAGTTCTATACAATTTTTTTTTTTTTGTGTCTTAGTTCTATACAATTGAAAGCATTATTAGGGACGGGAAGTTATTATCAAATCCGTAAAGTCATAAAAATAAAAAATAAAATTGAACAATAGCTAATTTTGCTAATTTAGGATACTTTTATAATTAAAAAAATTAGACATCAAAGAGTAATTATTTCTTTGAATTCTCTATTAAAAGTAATATGCTAGATTTTTTTTTCTTCTAAGTAGTACTATTATATGATTATTTGTAAATAAACTATTATATTGTTATTATGAATGTTTGATGTTGATGTTGTTTTATGTGATAATATCTTATTAATAATTAATAATTACTATTATATTACATTATTATTTTATCCATTAGAATTATTATTGTTGATGTTGATGTTGTTTTATGTGATATTATTTTATGAATTAATAATGTGTTTCTATTAATGTATTATTATTTTGCTGTTGAAACGACAAAAAAGAGAGGGAATGAAGTGCGGCTTTGGCATTGGGATAGATGGAGAATGCTTCTTTCTATTAAGCGCGTGCTTTCAGCGCGTGTCATAAAATATTTTAAATTTCTTTTGTTTTCATTTTAAAAAAACAATAATTCTATGTAAACAAATAGTTTTAGCCAATCAAATCTAATCAAATTATTTATTTTTGTGCTAAATAGAAGACTATTTCGATATCAAATATAACTTTATTTATGTGCAATTTTTTATACTATTTAACACAGAAATAATATTTTATTTAACATAAAAATAAATTACTTAGTTAAACTTAATTAGTCAAAACCACTTATTCAAATAACATTAAAAAAAAAAAAACCTAAATTACTAAACTAAACTTCAAACTTCAACTAATCGGCTAATTCATTGTATATTTGACTAAGATTAATGGTTTGGATCACTACTTCATTTGTCTAATTATTTTTTTCAAGTGATGTATTTGTGTTTTTATTCATCATTTAAATATCAGAAAGACAATTAAGAGAATGAATTAAAAGTTATGATCATTATTAGAATTTAAACATTTGATATTTATATTTTTTTAAGTATAATAGATGAATAAGCTGATTATTTAATTAATTCTGTTAGAATATATTAGTATCATATTAGTATTAATTATCATACATGAATATCAGTTGTTAGAATATATTAGTATTATATCAGCATCAATCAGAATAATTTGGGTTCAAGTTATTCTAACAAATTCAAGTTATTTTTATTTTTCACTATATATACATCATCAACATTATAATTTGGGTTCAATTTTGAAGATTTTGTTTTTAGTGTATAATTTATAGCTATATCTTTCTACTAATTGTGAACACATAAATCAACCTGAATGAAAGCATGTCTCTTGATTTGGATTAATTGAGTTAGTTTATTTAAAAATTATTATAGCTGTTATATAACTTCAAATTTTCTCTTTTAAAAAAAAAATTAGATAAATATGATTAAAAATAATTCACCAAAATTAAAAGTTTAATTTTGGATACACAAATTTTTATGTTAATATTTTTTTCTGTTTCTCATTCACATACACAAAATTCTAACATAAATTTTTGCTTTTGTTTTTACATTAAGAAAATACATAATCTTTTATAAGATATATAAATAGACAATTTGATATTAATTGAATTATAATAACAAAAATAGGAAATTAAAAAGTAGTGTATGATTAAGTAGTATTAATACAAAAAAGTAATAGAAAGAGAACATTAAACAAGAGAGAGAAATACTAATAAAATAATTATTGTGGATAAGACAAAATTAAATATTTAACCAAAAAAAGGTTGAACTTAATATAGAAGAACGAGGTGATTTTTATGTCCAAATCCAAATATATAAATAATATTAATTACTCATAAACTTGTGTAAATTAACAAATCCATATATTTATATATAATTTAGTTAATTTGACTAGAGGAAGGGGGAAAAAAAGCTAGTTTTAAAAAATTAAAGAAAACAATAAAGTATTAATTATATCCATTTACTATGCTATATTATTCTTGACTCCATTTTCAAGTTTCTATCAACTATATATGCTAAAGCTTAAAATAAAGTTTTTATTTTCTTCTTTTCTTTTTTCGCCTTAAACTTGTGGCAACGGTGATTCTTATTATTATGCTGTTATTCCATTTAATTTGCCTTGGATTATAATTATACCATTCTCTTAGAGAAAAGCATATATGAGCCTTGAAGGAATAAAAGTAAATAAAGCTTGTATATATATAGATCTATCCTATAATATCCTATGCTTTTTTTATTATTATTATTTATAAAAACAATGCCTAGAGTGTATAAAATTTTAATTATATTGTTCAACTTTTTAAAAAAGTAATGTAGCTTCAAACTCAAAACTATTCAGTCACCAAAAAAAAAAAAAAAAAACTCAAAACTATTAATTAATAATCTATATTTCTACTATTTTCTTGTAACCATAGAGTCTCATAGTCATTATTCCATATTTGAATTCATGATACTTCTATGACCATTATTATATTTATATCCCTTATATATATTTAATTAATTTTTCTACTTTTCCTCAAATAATACATGGTGAGTTTTTTTATTATATATTCTCCAAGATGACCTATCATTTATTCTGTTTATTTAATTTTTCTCATTTTCCTATATATATATATATAATAGATCAAAATTAACACTTGTATGTAAGATATTAAAGTTAACCTATTTAATTTTATTTCTTTTGACTCGAGACCAGTGAGTAAATTTAACCAACAAAATTGAGTGGCAACAAATTAAACAAAACTATATTTAGTATCTACGAATAGAGGGCAGCATTGGAGCAACTTTGTGAATCTTTTTTCCCTAGGCCAAAAAAGAAAAAAGATAAGGGGAAAATGTGGTTAAATTAAAAAGATGAAAAGTTACTCCAAATTAAGAAATGTCAAGACACATAAAAATAATGGATTATTTTTCCTACGTTGAGTCGAGTTATTTGAAAAATTTTTCAATAATCAAGACACATAAAAATAATTTAAAAAATATGTTTTAATTTTTTTTTTTTGGTTTTTGTCTGTAAAAAGAAATAGGTATAATAATAACGAAGATAAGACATTGAAAGGCTCTTCTGTATTTATATTCTATCGACAAATAGAACTCCAAAGACTAACTTATATTTATGCATAGTAGTGACTTTAGGCGCAAGGTAAGGGTTAGGATGTGGCTGTGCATAGTTAAAGCATGGAATGGTGAGAAAAAGCTAAGGGAAGTGTTTTTAGTGGCAGCACCACTATATATATATAATAATTATAAAATATTATGTTAACGAAAATAACTAATTTTTATATTAATTATATATAAATAAGAGTTAATTACTTTGTTGATTTTTTATCAAATTTTCAATTAGGTACTTATATTTTTTTCTTTTAAATGGGTTTTTATATAATATCAGATTTTTTAATTAGATATTTATCGTGATACAAAGTTAAATTTAATAGAATATTCTGTTATAAAAAAAAGTATTATGTTACATCAACATATGAAGAATACTTTTTTATGTAGTAAAATATTCTATTAAATTTAATTTTTTATCACAATATAGACCTAATTATATATTAAATATTGTATAGAGACCTAATTAAAAATTTAATAAAATTACAAGAACTAATAAAATAATTTAACTTATAAATAATCGTCCAAAAGAAGAAATATATGATTAAATGATGTATAAAATATTTTATAATATTATTACATTAAAATAAATAAATAAATAAATAAATATGCACACATGCATATCAGAAGGCTCTATCTTTCTTCAGCCACCTTGCGCACTAGTCACTTCTAAATAGTTTATTGAAAAATCTCCTCCCTCTCCCTCCATTATATCATTCATCTACTTTTCAACCTTGTCATTGATTTTATTTTTTGGTTGGTATACAACTTGTCATGATTTTGTCTTGCTATGTGTGTTGACAAATTCGATTTGTTTGGGGGCAAAACCCATGTATCATACGCTGTTTTAGTTTTTTTTATTTTTTTTTTTTTATTTGTTAGATGAGACTTTAACCTAACTTTTTTTTTATGCTATTTTTATTTTGGTAAATTGAAAATTAATTTATTATAAATTTAAACTTATTTAAATATTTACCGTTTGCCAATAAAATGCTACATGTATATACAATTAGAATCTCAAAACTTGTTTAAATATACTTAGTGGGCTGAGTACACCACACCAACTCAATTCATTAATTCAACCTAATTTTAATCATCCAAAAGATACATAATAACCAAATATATTTATTAAATTCTTTTTTCTCAAAACAAAGTGCTAACAAGTGTTCTTTGCAAGGTAGAGGAAATAATAAAGAATTTTTTTTTAACATATAAGAGTAATTATAAATTAAATTTGTAAAACATCAAATTACAATAAAATTATGTAAAATGTAAATTTGTCTAGTTTAGTAGAAATTTTTTTAAATTAGTTAACTCATTCAAAATTATAATATAAAAAATAGTTAGTAATATGATTATATGACTCCTAAAGACACTTAGTCAATAATACAAAAGTGTAAATAAATACATTTATTATTATTAGAAACATCAAAATTTTCTCTTTTCTATGAATTTTTTATTTTGTATTTTATTTTCTAAAATCGATTAAGAAACTCTTTATAATATTATGCCAAATGGAATCTTGGGTGTTGCACATGCATTCTACTAGAAAAGCTAATTGAGCCATTAATCATTATAAAAATTGAGTGTACAATATGTGTAGCTAGCTAGTAGTTTATGCAAAGTAGCATGCATTATTATCATGTAAGTAGCTGAAAATTGTATTTAATATTTATATTAAAATATTTAATATATTTACCCAAAAATAATTTAAGACAAGAGTTAAATTACTTATAGATAGACATAAAATTAAAATAAATTTCTTTAATCTTAATTTTTAGATAACACTTTTCTCATGTCTTCTAAAATTCCTATCGCCCTTAAAGTTTAGGAAGCATTTCAGGTATTTCATAGTATCATATATTCTAATATTTTTATTCGTTGACCTTAATCATAAAATATTTTAGAAAAAATATAAGTGATTAATATTTTTTTAATCAACAAAAAATAAAACATTCGTAATTATTGTTTATAGAATATCCATTATGAAAATCATAGAACATCCAAAATCTAAAACAACTTAACAATCAGTCAACTCTGTAATTTTTAAAAATAAAACATTTAAAATTTTAAAAAATAGAACATTCAATTTAAATTATTAATTAATATTGACTGAATTTTTATTAATTATCTAATATTATTGAATATTTTATTATTAAAATTAAAATTTAAAATCAACAACTAAAAATACCAAAAAATTTAATATCATGAAATAGCTGATGCGCCTAGTTAAAGGTTATAAGTTTCGTTTCTTTAACTGATTTGCACCTTTGGAAATTAATAATGTTGGTGTCTGCAAAAGGTGACATGCGATGCAACAAATCGTGGTGAGAGAACATACAAGAGTATATAGGAATCTTGTTTGGGGATTTTTATTATGATGTAAGTACTTGATTTACTAAGTTGACTTTATTATTTTTAAACTTTTATTCCTACAAAAAGCTAAATGCATGGCAGGGAATGAATTATATTTAGAGCAATAGCTATAGCATCTTGTTGAAGAATGGTGTTAGTGGAAATGAAAAGTCAGAAGAAAAGAGAGAGACACTTCAACAATAGTATAATACTATTCAATATAGCTTAAAGGGTAACCCCTACACTAACATTTTTTTTTTTAATTGAACATTTTGTATCTTTTGCAACATATACTCAAAACAAACACTTAAGAAATGTTGTCTTAAATAGTGAAATGATGTTGTCATTGCAACACAAAATTGAGATTTTATCTAAAAATGAAAAAAAAAATAATTTTATAGAATACAAAATTATAATAATTTTAAATTATACAATTATTTGATTTAGTAAAAAAATTATAAAACCAATTAACTCACTCAAAATGGTAATATTAAAATATTTTTATAATTGAATCAGAATTTTAATTAATTCCTCAGCATAGCATATATAATTCACTCATGACCCTCTGGAAAATTTTAAGGGGAGGCCGAAAAATTGAAAATAAAATAAAATATCAATATTAAAAGCTAATAATCCGATTCCAATTAATAAAGTTTTGGATAATATTATTATTTGTTTTATATATGCAAAACTAATTAAATTTGAGATATTATAAAAGGTAAAAGTCAAATAAAAAATAGATCGATATTTATAGTTTTTTAAACTTCTTATTAATATCATAAATTTGTAAGATGTTATCATTAAATAATTTTCTGAAACATAATAAATGTATTTATTGTGTATGGTCAAGGTCATCTATTTTACATATATACTCTTAAAAAGTCAACCACACACATAGGAGGAGGTAAAAAGGTAAATCTAACCTAACTTCAAAGATTTAATATGTTGATAAACAATTAACACACAGCAGGTAGAGAAATTTAGAACTCTAGAATACCATCAATTAAGAACATAAAATGGTAGCACATACAATTCCCTTTGAACAATGCAAAATTGTGTAAAATTCTTTTATATATATACCTTTAAAATATAGTAATAATGTTATATATATATATATATATATATATA
>JASCZI010122021.1:0-18178 GCA_036250425.1 Stylosanthes scabra | reverse complement strand
TTCTTTGTCATCTTTCTTTAAGGATGCTTGGTAAAGATCAACCAAGTGTCTTGGGGTACGACAGGTACGCGACCAATGACCAATACCACCACAACGAAAGCATTTGCTTTCTGTTTTCTTATTGTGCCCATTATTCCTTTCCCACTTCAGGTGAGATCTTTTCTTATTATTCCTTCTCTTTCCATAAAATTTTCTTTTATTAATTTCTTGCCTTTTATCCCTTCTGGGGTCATGATTTGTCACATTCACTTCAGGGAGTGGGGCAGCGCCTGCAGGGCGAGCTTCATGATTTTTCATGAGCAGTTCATTATTCTGCTCAGCAACAAGAAGGCATGAAATTAATTCAGAATATTTATAAAATCCCCTCTCTCGATACTGCTGCTGCAGGAGCACGTTCGAGGCATGAAAGGTAGTGAAGGTCTTTTCCAGCATATCATAATCAATGATCATTTCACAACACAATTTCAGCTGTGAGGTAATTCGGAACATAGCCGAGTTATAATCACTGATGGTTTTAAAGTCTTGTAGACGCAGATGCGTCCACTCATAACGGGCACGAGGAAGTACAACCGTCTTCTGGTGATTATACCTATCATGAAGGTTCTGCCACAGATCTTCAGGATTTTTTAAGGTCAGATGTTCATTTTTCAGAGATTCGTCAAGATGACGACGAATGAATATCATGGCTTTAGCGCGATCCTTCAGGGATGCGTCATTATTGGTCACAATGGTGTCTCCAAGACCCATTGAATTCATATGGATTTCAACATCAAGTATCAATGATAAAAAATTATTACCAGATATATTTAGGGATACAAATTCGAGACGAAAAAGATTAGACATGGTAAAAGATTAGTACCTTATTTCAAAAAAACTTGATTAGAGCTTCGTGCTTCGAAGCAAATTGATCAGAGCCTCATGCTGATAACGTGTTATATAATTAAAGCTATAATAGAGAGAACAATAGAAAAGCAAGAGACAGAACTATAGAGAGAAAGAATATGAAATTCTTATTGATTTCTGGATATGAAAAACTTATGAAATCATAGCCCTATTTATAGTAAAAGATTTACTATTACATGAAAAGGAATGTACGGCTATGATTTATTTACTATGCAACATAGTAACTTGATTAGGAATGGACGGCCATGATTTATTGGGTTACTATGCGGCATAGTGCCGCATAGTGATTGGTGGCCGCAGCCCCAATCATTCACAACATTTACGTAATTCTTATATTTTTTATTTATTTAAAAAATCTTATTTTTTTAAACTCCAATATTTTTCATGACTTTTTATTTAATTTTTTTAACCTAAGGAAACAATAAACATTTATTGAAGAAGGAGTGAATATTATGTGAAACTTGTTCTAACTTGTAAGAAGTAAGAAGAAGCATTATGTCCTTGTTCCCGCCCTTTACTTAGTTGCGGAATAGGGGAAGAAGAAGAAACCGATAGCGATACTCTGAACGGCAGAAAGAGAGAGAGAAAGAAGGAAAGAGAAATGTGTGGGAGAGCACGGTGCAGTCTTAGAGGCGATGATGTACCCAGGGCTTGTCACCGCACCCTTCCCCCTACTCGTTCTCTCCATATGGAACGGTACGCTAACAATACCACTTTCACTTCCTTCATATCCTTGCTTTCTGGATTATTCATTATTTAGCAACTTAGGAACGGATTACTAAATAATCCAAATATAGTTAAGCATCTAAGCGCAGTTTTCTTCTCATAAAATTAACGGTTTAAATGATTTGACTAAATTGTTATACTAGTTATTTTAAGTGAATGTTCAAACTGGTCCCCCAAATATACTAGTTCTTCAAATTGCTTCTCCAAAGATGTTGTTAGTCATATTAGTTTTAAAAGATACAATTGTTAGTCAAATCCATACTTCCGTCAATCAGATGACATGTGTTAATCTTTCACGGACCAATACGAAGAATGTGGTATCTTTCCGGACAAATTTGAACATTAACCCTCCTAATTAAGCTGCTTTTGTTTTGTGTGTGCGTGCTTTGGTGTGGAATATGCATTGGCGTAATTGAATTTAATGGTGTGTAGGTATAGGCCATCCTATAATGTGTCACCGGGATTCAATCTTCCAGTGGTTCGTAGAGAAGATGCGTGTGACAGTGATGGTTATGTTCTTCATTGCATGAAATGGGGTTTAATCCCCAGTTTTACAAAAAAGACAGAGAAGCCTGATCACTACAAGATGGTAAAACTTCACTTTTGTAAGCCTTTTTAACCTTAGATGGATGATTATCAAACCATTTTGGATAGTTGTTTATGGCAACTTACTTTTGATTTGCATACATTCTAGAGAAATCATGTATAAACTATGCTCGAAGTTGTTGCCGTGATCCCTTCCTGCTATGCCAGCTAGCTAATTATGAGAGTTGGAGGTACAAATTTGGGTCCTAAAACCGTACATAGATGACCAAGAGAAAAAAAAAGTTATAAAAATGTCACTCAAACATTGATGTAAGAGCTAAAAACCCAGAGTTTCCAGCTCCTCTGACTTGATCCTCAAATATATCTAGCAATTTTGATTTTTAACTGATACTATACTTGGGAGTGTCATTTTGCTAAGGAATGTGGATAAAATTAAATGGTATTGTTTGTTTATTTATTTATTTATTTTCGAAGTCCTTATTAGAGTTTCTAGCACATACTATTTTAAATTCCAATTCCATTTTTATGAAGTACTTATTCTGATGTGTTGTGTGTGTGCTATACTGCAGTTTAATGCTCGATCTGAATCCTTAAATGAAAAGGCTTCATTTCGCCGTCTGGTTCCTAAAAACAGATGCCTTGTAGCTGTAGAAGGGTATGTATTGCATTAATTCGTTAGTTTGTCCTGTTTTCACTCTTCTCTTCCCAGCTTAAGTATGACTTGGGTTCGGAGTGGGAATTTTTCTCTTGAACATTTTCTAAATACCTGCTTGCTGTTTCCTCTAGCATTGGAATATAGTTCAAGGAATAAAGTTGGACCTTTTTTCGTTTCTGATTATATTCCATGGACATGGTTATAGAAGTGAAGAAATGCTTGCATGTACAGCTGAGATAATAGTTGGGGCTTAATAGTCTATATAGAGCATTTTTGTCTTTTTCTCTGGGAAATGTATGAACCGAATGAAAATTAATTCTGTGTTGGGTAGACAAAGCATTTTCATTATATATTTTCATCTTGACAATCATGATCCTAACTATGCATTCCTTTTCCTATTGTATCTCGGAAGTTCTGTTATTCTTGTGAAATTTATTGCCTAGTTTGTATAGAAAAAGTTATGGTTTTATATATTTCTTTTGACTATAGATACTTCTTTTCAGTTGATTATATTTCTGATGTAAAGTTGAATATTCTAAATATTTGTCTTAAGATTCTATGAGTGGAAAAAGGGTGGTTCAAGAAAACAGCCATACTATATTCACTTCAAAGATGGACGACCACTTGTCTTTGCTGCGCTTTATGACTATTGGCAGAATTCTGAAGGTAAAATGTTTCTCTAGAAAGATGTCAGAATTTGTATCAGCGATAGGAAAGTTTTTATGTATTTGTGAGAAGACAAACTGACTGAGGAACCCCTTATAGGGTACACTAGGGAAAAATCTAACTGAGGAACGAGAGTCTCCTGCAAACTGATACAGATGACAAGACAAAATTGAAACTTCCATCTTCCTCTATTTATCTCACTTCTACTCCTAACTGATTTAACAACTTTTCCTGCCATTTTCCTTCTCTCTAACTAACACAGCTGCGCCCTCTAAGCTGCTCCTCCTGTTGTAAACTATCCGAAATTTGTTCCTAACAAGAGATGTGGGGAGAGTGACATTTTATCCATCAGTAGATTTCATTTACATTTGCTTAGTGCTGATCCAGATATTCTTAACTACAGGTGAAATACTATACACATTTACTATTATCACAACCTCTTCCTCTCCAGCTCTTGAGTGGCTTCATGGTGAGTCATGCACTCCTAAATGTTGAGTTGCTGATAAAATTTTTGGCTCATATTATATTTGCAAGTCTGATATTAAACAAGTCATTATTTAAATGGCTGGATTCTGGAATGAGATTATTGTAGACAGCAACTTTAGTTGCCTCTGTCATCCCTTGTTGATAATTGGTAATGTTATGTTCATTTTAACTTGATAAAAACTATTGTTATACTCTTGCAAATGGATGATATTGATTATATCACATTTTATCTAGTCACCCCAAATTATTTCTGTGATTCTTTTTTACTTTGTGTATTGCCTTTGGTTCTAAATGAAGAGAACTTGAAGAAAAATAATTTTGGTGAGATCCTAGGTATAATTCCATGAACTAGGTATGCCTCCTTTTCCTTTCTATAATGAAGAGAATTTACACCGAACACAATTCTGTTAACAAGTTTTCTTCATAATATTGAAAAGAATAAATGCCATTTAACTATTTGCTTCTAAGATTAGTTTTAAGGTGCACAAGATTATCCGTTCAGCCAACTTGAGGGAACTATGTGCCCCTTTTTATTCGCGGTGTACCTATGGAATGAGCATGTCCTACATTGGTAAAATTCTAATATTTGTTACATTTATTGTGTCTTTGTAGACAGGATGCCTGTAATTTTTGGTGACAAGGAGTCAACTGATACCTGGCTGAGCGGCTCTGCTTCCAATTTTAAGAATTTGCTGAAGCCATACGAGGAATCTGATCTGGTACGATCTTTACTTTTATGTAATTTGTATACAGTTTTGACATTAAGATAATTTTTCTTTTCTCTCAGAAAGCCTATATCATGAAAGTATTTTCTTGTTAGATAAAAGCACCCTAAGGCTGTTCAAGTTTGGTATAATCCATTCAGTATTTTTTGTTTGTTAACAAATCCGTTTGATGCCTAGGCTTGGTGCCCGGTGACGCCTGCGATGGGCAAGACATCGTTTGATGGACCTGAGTGCATAAAGGAGGTATGGCCATTGGCATTGAGCATTCTGTTTCCCTTTCACGTTGTTTCTGATTAGTTATTGTTTTCTCGGTTTCTACATCTCAACATGCATGCTAAGATATATTGAGCCAAAACAAAATTGACAAATCACATGTAGTTTTATCTAAAGCCATGCTTATGTTATTTGTGCCTAGATCTTAGTTCTCTCTTGTTTCTTTAGAAAGTTTTGGAAAAACAAATTTTAGAAATATACATTATTTTGTCGGGTTCGACTCATTTAAATTCTCTTCGTTTAAGAATAGCATCATTCCCATGTCTTGCAGATTCAAGTAAAGCCAGAAAGTACCACTTCGATCGCTAAGTTCTTCTCGAGAAAGGGATCTGAAAATGAAGAGACAAAGCCAGAACAGAAAGTAGTGCCAAGTCAAGGATCTATCAAGAGTGAAGAACAGGCAGAGGAAGCCAAAAAAACTGAGGTAGGAGACAGTGACTTAAAATCTTCTCAGGATGCTAAGAAGGTCCCAACCAAGCGCCATTATGAGGATTCTTCAGAGGAGTCAAAGCCAGCTTTGGCTAACAAAGATTTGAGTCCAAACCCAAAAAAGAAAAGGGAAAAGTCAAAGACTAATGCTGCTGATGATAAACAACCAAACTTATTTTCCTACTTCGGAAAAAGATAGCCAGTTATGAAGGATTGGCTTGAACATCAAGATTTTGCTATGTTATTTTGTTATCGGTGTAAATTATGAAACGTAGGTGCATTTTGTTTTGATTCTCCATAGAGAGAGGTTATGTTATCCAATGCATTTTACTCTACACTAACTCGCACTAATCTGGATCTTTTTAAACATCTTAATATAACAATGCTTCTTAAGGGTGCAACCCTTTCTATTAAAGTTTCTTTGGTTGAACTTAAAATAAAATACACATATTTTTGGGTTAAAAATAATGTGTTAAAAATATATAGAAAATACATTAGAGATGCTTTTGTGCTGTAACCGAAGTATTTCAATTCATACCAAATTATTATTGTAGATCTTTAGTTAGTGTAGTGATTATGCTATACAATACTAAATACGAGAGACCACAAACATTTCTATTAATTCTATATGACTGTATTGTTTAATGCAAAAAGGCTACTTTATTAGAACTGGCTAGACCACACATATGTATATAATGTTAGCTAACCGACGATATTATACCAATAATAAACCAATAACAGTTTTAAATTTAAATTAAATAGGATAGTATTTAATTTTTTATGTTACATTCTAAATTAAATAAGGTAGTATTTAATTTCTTATGTCACATTCCAAATTAAATACAATTACATTTATTTTCTTATATATGATAATATTTAATTTCTTTCATAACATTTCAATCATTAAAATACACAAAAAAAAAAATGTATGGACGTGTGTATTAAAATATCTTGTGCATTGCAACATATATTTTCAATTAAAAAAATGGCTACTTCAATGTAAAATAAAAAAAAGGTTATAAATAGTTCTGTGCGAATAAAAAAAGTTTGTAATATGTAAAATAAAAGATAATAAATAAATTTTGAATGTTATTATTCAATATTTTGATATTATATATTTATATGAAAATATAGATGTTATATGAATAGAATGATGGATGTTATATATGTAGAATTATGGATGTTATTTGTTTTCAAATATGTTAGATTAAAAAAAATAAAAAAAGGAGAATGAAAAAAACTTACAATAAATATATATTACGGATGATTTTAATTTTTTTTCTTCAGAATCATTTGAGAATGCTAGTAATGTCATATATTTCAAAAAAAAATTAATGAAAAATATAATTATTATAATAATATATTTAATATCAATGATTACAAATGATAAGATAATTAATAATATTATTACTATTATATGATTCTTTATATGAAAGAGAATAATAACTCCTTTATCAAAATAATTAAAATATATTAAATAAGAAATCAAACAATAAATGAGTAAATTATTGAATGTGAAAGGAAACAAATGAAAAATCATAATAAATATTAATTAAAAACCAAAATAGAAAAAGTGGATTGTTATTGGCCAATATTACATTGGTTATCAAACATTTTTCAAAATATTTAACTGCGAGCTTATTCAAGATGCAAGGAAAGTAGTAATTAATAAACAAAATACTTATGTCAACGTACAAGGGCAATTGAGTATTTATAATAATTAACATCTTACATGAAGGGTTACAATAACTTACAAAAGAAAAAGTGTACAAGCATTACAGCACAACATACATTATTTTATGCGGCTGATTGATTTCTGGTGGTTACATATTTTGGTTTTTGTTTTTGTACCATACCATATTTTATAGTATGAGTTATGTTTGGTTGGAAGATAAGAAGAGGGTTCAAACATTCATGAATGAGTTTTGTACGTATAAACTTTCACATCAAACTCTTCAATAAAAACTTTTATGAGCAAATACCATTTTGATCCTCGAAAAATTTTGATTTTAACAAAATAGATCTTAAAATATGCTTCATTTGATAAAATGATTTAATAATGTTTAATCCATCATTGTAAACCATTATTAGATCATCTTGTCAAAATAATATTTGAAAGCCTATTATATTTTGTCAAAATCAAAATTTTTCAGACATCTGCTTTTAATTCAAACTTTTACCCCAACAAAACAGTAAGTAGGAAAAAAGAAGAGGGAATGAACTAAATTAGAATTGTGATCAACAAAGGGGAAATAGTTGGGGACGAAGCAAAGGAAGAGACCAACAATAAGCCTCTATCCAGTTCTCTTTTGGTGTAATTTCCATGATAATCTTCTTCAACATCCGAAGTGGAGCCATGACACCCCATTGAACCACCCGTCGCGACCCAAGGAAAATCCCTCGCCGCTTGTTCCCTATCCGGACGCTGCTTCCTCTCCTCCGCCGAAGCCGTCTCCGTGGACGGTACAATCCAACCAACATTGTAGAGTTAGATGAGAACATTGATAGGGAAACACTGCCTCTCTTGAACATATATATTATTAGTAGTTTTTTTCTTAACTGTTTAGTGTACAATAACATGGCATGATACCAAACTCTTATATAGTATGTTGGAAAGGTTTTGTTATTGGTTACCATCATCATGGTCATAATGACTGCAATTATAGCAATGCTAATGCTTTTGGAATAATTCTAGTGTACAATAAAATAATGCTTGGAAAGAAATTCTTTACTTCCTCTTTATTAGCTTAGGGTGGCGGATGTCATCATTAGAAGTTGTAGGCTTTATTAGATGAGATCGTATGAGATTAGAATAGGGTGTGTCTTTAACTCTTTATGATCTATTATGATCACTTGTCTCATGCTTTCACTGTATGACCCAGGAAGTTTCTCTTTTCCTTTTAAAACTTGGGGGAATGAAGTGAATCACCCACCTGAGGAATAATAAAAGAAGAAAAAGAAAAAGAGCATTCTGCTTTATTCTTCTGTCTGTAAATCATTTATCTACTTATATATACATCGAACAAGATAAATATATATTTTTCAATATTATCCATGTTGTAGTTCAAATTTTATTGCCTACAATAATATTCTTGATGGATGAATTTGTTGTGTTGTTTAGAGAGAATAAAAGTTGGGGATAGATCTACCAGATATTATGCAGCCATGGCTAGAGGGAGGGTGTGATTTGAGTAACTGTAAATTTGTTTAGTAGTGCAAATAGTTTATTATTTAGTGTATGTGAGCTGGTAGTTCAATTAGTTAGAGAATAGGAAAGTAGTTAGATGTTTAACAAAGTTACTTTATCATGGGCTTTGGCCATTGTGGTAAAAGTATCTCTATTTGAGAATACACTTAGCCCCCTCTCTCCTAACTTTTGTGATAAGAGAACTTGTGTTAAAACTTAAAAAGAGTGCGATAATTTTTTTATTTATCTTTCATCAATAGAGTTTAAATTAAAAATATTAGAAAAACAATAATTAAATTAACTTAACCTCCATAATAATATACCTCAATTATATCCATATTTATAAATACTTTCTATGGTTTAAGGTTTAGGGTACGATTTAGGAACTTTTGAAACGTTTTGCACAGTAACTTGGTTACTGTGCAAATAATGAAATAGTGATTCTAGAAATGGTAGGTGGCAGAAATGTGTTTGCACGTAGTAATCGAGTTACTGTGCAGATACTGTTCACTATTGAAAAACACATAAAAAGAAACGAAAAATAAAAAACGCATAGTAAAATTGTTGTGTAGCTAACCTCGCCTACAAATAGAGGATGATTCATTTGTTTCCAGAAACAACTAACAACGCCGCAATGTAGTTCATGAGGAATTTTAAAGCTATATTTTTGTATACCAAGTCTATTTGTTAGTTTTTCTTTGTTTTTGTGAAGAGTATTTTGTTCTTGTTTACTCTCTTGAGAGTTGAAAGTATACACCATTTGGTTTAGTATTTTGGGTGTATTTGGGACTTGGCGGGTTTGAGTGTTAGTCACTTTGACTTCTTATTAGAGATTTTGGTTTAGGTGGAGTAGTCACCTATTTTATAATTTTGTCATATTTCTTAGTGAAAATTTTGTTTGTTGTCTTTGGTCGTGGACGCAGGCTTTTTAGCCGAACCACGTTAATTATTGGTGCAAACTACTATTCATGCAATAGTGCCAGTATAATATTATTCGCGTATATTGTACAGAACTATTTACAGAGACGTAAATGCACTGTTGACATATATGGATGTCAATATTATACTTGTATATGTATGCGGTACTGTTGATTCATAGGGTTACTATTTACGAATATGGAATTTGTTGAGGTTAATTTTTGGTGGGAAATTTTGTTGCTTCTGCTCTTGCACTACTCTGTGCCTTAATTTCCCAATAAGTGGTATCAGAGCCGATGGTTGATCGAACTGGTATTTAGGAATATTCATATGAAAGAATCAAAAGTATTTCCAATAATGGAGGTCTGGTCAGTGTGTCCTGCTATGTAATGCGATGTTGTTGATGTACGAATACTCGATGGAATGTTCAATTCTTATTATGCTCTGTGGTTGCGGTGTTATCTGATCCTCCACAGCAAAAAGAATTGTTACTTGTTGCTTGAGCAATTAACCTTGATTATTGGAAGTTTTAAGTATGGTAGCTTGTTTGGTCAACATTGATAACTTGAAATTGATTTTTCGATGTAGAGATTCAAGTTCAATCCCAAGTGATGGCTGGAAATTTGTCAATGGCTGGAGGTGGAGAATTGTGGAGTCCAGCCAATTACTATTTATACAGTAATTAGTTTGAATTTTCAACGGAGGAAGGGAATTTTGAAACTTTCTGCACAATAACCGAATTACTGTGTAAATAGTTATTCTAGAAGGGATTGGTGGCAGAAACTCGTTTGGGCATAGTCATCGAGTTACTTTGCAAATACTGTTCACTGTTGAAAAACGCATAAAAAGAAACGAAAAATAAAAAAGCACACAGTAAAAGTTACGGTGTAGTTCAGGTAACCTCACCTATAAATAAATAGAGGAGGTTTCATTTGTTTTCAAAACCAACCAACAACACCACAATCTAGTTCATCACGAATGTTAGAGCTACATTTTTGTATATCAAGTCTATTTGTAAGTCTTTATTTGTTTTTATGAGGAGTATGTTGTTCTTGTTTACTTCGTTTGAGAGTTGAGAACATTCACGATTTGGTTTAGTACCATTAGGTATTTTGGATGTATTTAGAATTTGGGTTTAAGTGTTGGTCACCTTGGCATCTCATTAGAAATTTTGGTTTAGGTGAAGTAATCACTTATTTTATAACTTTGTCATATTTCTTAGTGAATATTTATTTGTTATCTTTGGTCATGGAAGAAGGCTTTTTAGCCGAACCATGTTAATTATTGGTGCAAACTATTGTTCATGTAATATTGCCAATATAATACTGTTCACGTATGATGTATGATATTATTTATCAAGACGTATATGTACTATTCACATATACAAACATTGGTATTATACTTATATATGTGTGCAGTATTATTTATTTATATGATTACCGTTAACGAATATGAATTTTATTGAGATTAATTTTCGATGAAAAATTTTAGGTGAAGTCTAGGATGTAGATTGTATTGTTGCATCTACACATGTAGACCACACGTGCAAGTCAATGATTGGGTGTTTTGTGGGGCCCACATTGAAGGGAATACTAAGTTAGAAAGTGATTACGTGGTTTGTCGAACATTTAATGAGTAATTACGGGTGTTTATGGAGGTTGGTAATTGCTGTTTTGTTTGGGCCGTATTTGGGCCACGCCACGTAATGGGTTGAGCCACGTCCCGCTGTTAGGCTCATAAGAGATTGGGTGAAGATAATTGGGTTTTGGGTTAACCAATAACCAGACAATATGAAATGCCTTGGTGGGACAAAAAAATTAAAATCCTGAGAATAGGCATCATTTTTAAAAGAAAAACCTAAACAAATGGAAAAAATATGAGGAAAATAAGAAACAGAAAAGGGATTTGGCTCGAAGAGGCTTGAAATTATTTTCCCAAAAATAAAAGATGCTTGTACTTAGGGTTTGATGGGGGAAGTGGTCGAGAAAGTTGGTAGGAACAGAATAGTGCAGGTAACGCCGGCGTGGGCGGCGCTGTCATTGGCGGGTAGGAGCCGAGAACAAGCAGCAAAAGAAGGTGGTTTAGAGTTTAAAAATTGCGAGAAGTGCCAAGGACAGAGATCGTCGTCGCCAATTGGAAGAAAAATGAGGTGTCATTAAAGGTGGAAAGTAACCTCCGTAGGAGCTAGGTGGAAACTGCAGAAAAGTCCGTCACTCCATTTCGACCAGGTAACTAAGCAACTCGAACCAGTATTGCATGCTTGCGTGTTGTATGTGTGAAAAAAATGAATTAGTTGAGCTCAGGAACAGTTGTTGTTGTATGTGCGAATTGGTTGAATTTGTTAAATGTTGGGATTGTGTTGGTAATGGTGAATGGGCACTTACGGTTTATGCTTTAGGGTTTGGTGAAAATAAAAATTCCTTAGTTGACCTGGAAGTGGCCTAACGTAGGAGTTGGATAATGGTTTAGGTTCTGTGGTTTTTGGAAAAAAATATAAGATAAATTGATCTATTATTGGTATACAGAAGTAGCCCGTTAGATTTAATTTAGTTGGCTTATTTTGATGTAGAAAAAATGAAAATGATGTAGATGGCTTCTAGGCAATTGAACGTAATTGAATGCATTGTGTTGTTTACATGCAGATGGCTTCGAATAGTGCTGAGGAAGCACATGGATCACAGGAAGGGGAAGAACTTGCTAGCACAGAGATAGAGGAAAATACTTGGCAGAATGGAGTTGATGGAGCTGATACGGGTAGGGTTGCTGGGATTACGGAGTAAGAGATATGCAAGAAGGTTTTTCGTACCGAGGATAAGGCCTACGAATTCTACATGAGATTTGGTAGATGTCACGGTTTTGGGGTAAGGAAATAGGATTATGCAAAAGATGATACTGGGACTCTGACAAGGAGGCGTTTTTCTGTAATCGTGTGGAATTAAGGGAGGAGAAGTAATATCAGAGGACCGATAGGGTACGCAGTCATAGGCCGAAGACCTGGACTAAGTGTGGAGCAAAGTTATCCATTTACCTAGACAAGGAGTGTCGGGTTTGGAGAGTAAGGAGGGTTGATTTGGGCCACAACCACGAGTTGATACCCAAGGGAATGGTCCATTTAATCAGCAATTTCCGAGAAATGAGTGAGCCGATCAAAGCACACATTGATGGAATGAGCGCTTACGGCCTCCCAACTGCAAAGATCCTCGAGTACATGGCGGGAATTGCAGGAGGTTATTCTTGCCTTGGATTCACTAAGAAAGATGCGTACAAACTACCTTGATAAGGCGAAGAGAACCCGAATAGAAAATGGTTATGTAAATGCTGTCATCGCGCACTTGGAGGGAAAGGCAACGGCAGACCTAATGGGCATGGCAAAGTACAATGCAACGGAGGATGGAATGTTAGCTAACATTGTGTGGGCGGATGGTGGGAGCAGGGAGGGCTATCAGTATTTC
Source organism: Stylosanthes scabra (assembly GCA_036250425.1). NCBI lineage: Eukaryota > Viridiplantae > Streptophyta > Magnoliopsida > Fabales > Fabaceae > Stylosanthes > Stylosanthes scabra. The sequence continues at coordinate 5,212 of JASCZI010122021.1, read as the reverse complement.
GGGGACGTTTTGGCATTTGATGCCACGTACAAGAAGAACAAGTATCGGAGGCCGTTGGTGATATTTTCCGGATGTAATAATCACAAGTTGACCACCATATTCGGTTTCAGAATCGTGCTGGATGAGACTATTGTTTCATACACCTGGCTGCTTGAGAATTTCCTTGAAATAATGTGCAACAAGGCTCCTTCGATTGTGATCACGGACGGAGATGATTCCATGATTTCCGCAGTTAGGAAAGTCTTTCCCAGGGCAACACACTGACTTTGCGCCTGACATCTTCAGGAGAACGTGACGACAAATTCGAGTGAACAGTTGTTTCGAGACATTTTCTCGAAGTGGCTTTATTCTGATATGGAGGTAACTCAATTCGAGTCGCAGTGGGAGCAAGCAATGGATGAATTTGGCCTGCGTGGGAAGCTTTGGGCAACCTAAATGTTTAAGAGGGAGATGTGGGCTAATGCGTACCTCCGAAGGAAGTTTTGCGCGGGGTTTAGAACCACATCGGGGTGCGAGGGGATTAACTCCCATGTGAAGAAATTCCTCGGCACCAAGCATGGCATGTTGGAGTTGATATAAAACCTGGAAGTTGTTGTTCGAGAGTACAGGAATAATGAGATGCAAGCTCAATTTAACTCCATTTATAACAACCCGGTGTTCACCACATGCTTGGATCCCCTTGAGCGCATGGCAGCCACGATATACACAAGATCAATATTCAATGAGGTGAAGAGAAAAATAGAGACCGTGGGTACGCTAAACCTCGTTGAGAAGCGACGGGTATCCACAACAGTTGTGTACACAATGCTTGAATATGACCATCCCGGACGTCCGTTGGTTACCTTGTTTGATGAGGTTTCTTGCCGATTGGAATGCTGATGCGAATTTTGGGAAAGGAAAGGGTTTCCATGCAAACACATGTTCTTTGTGCTGAAACAAGAGCACGTGCAAAGGATCCCGGATATGCTGAAATTGCGGAGATGGACCAAGAATGCAAAATCCATTGACCATTATACTGACTTAGATAAGGAGGATGATAATTGCCGTGGTTTTCTACTTAAACATGGAGCCCTTCACGCCGCTTGCCAGTGGATGTTGTACGTAGGGGCCAAAAAAAGGAATTTGTTTGGCCCGTGTTGTGAGTTGTGAAAAGGATGAGAAGACTAATGTTGAGGCCCGAAGCAAACATGGATCGGAGATCGTTAGGGACCCTGGTGTCTCCCGAACCAAGGGAGCCCCGAAGAAGCGAGGTGTTGGGGGAAAACTTCGGAAATGTACGCTGTGCAAGAGATCAGGGCACACACGGAGGCGATGCGTCCAAATGCGCAAAAGAAATGATGGCGTTGTAAGTGGAGGCAGAAATAGCAATGAAGGCGGGGGGTGGTCCGCGGTCAGGGCAGCCCCCCCAAGCGAAAGGGGCTAATTTACTCAAATACCATCATTTCGAAAACTTATTCTCGAAATGCCCTCATTTAGAAACTATTTACAACGCTGCCCCCGTTTTACCATGGTGACAACTTATTTTTTTGGAAGCTGCGCGCCAACTTGGTGAGTGCCATCCATGTGGAGGCCTCCCCTTGTAGCCGTGGAAGCTGATGGCGCCTGTGGACTGAAGTAGCGCCTCCCCCTTGCAGACGTGGAAGCTGATGGCGCCTCTGGACTGAAAACAAACAGCTTGAAGGCGCCACGTGCACAGAAGAACACATCTCGATTGGCGCCCCTATTGCAACCTCTTTAACTCGACAAAACCCATTCTCCCACTCATTCATCAATTATATCAATTACTTGTATTTTGTAGGTTCTCCAGCAGTATCGTAACTTTTAGTAGTTCCATGTATTTTGAGCTGACCCATCTAATAAAGATATTAATTACCTATAAAAATATATAAAATTTGAAGATAAGGTTGAGACGCTGATGGTTTGTTTGGTTTATATATATTTTTTAGTATATTTTGTTTACATGATTGTATGCAATGGAAAGTGCATCAAAAAATAGAATTTTATTGTTCTAACATTTTTCTTGTTACAATCTTCAAAACAACAAAAGTTCTAGTAAACCAAAAGTTGTGTTAGTAGGTCAACAACAAAAAAGAACATAGTGAATGCTTTTCAGAGACTACTAAAGTGTTCTAACATGAAATAAAAGTATTAGAAATAGAAGTCAAGCATATTTCAATTTATACGACTAATTCATGTAAAAAGTTACTTGTATCTGGTGGTAATGGACATATGAATTATATGACTACATGTGAAACTAATGAGATATCAAAAGCTTTCAAAAATAATTTCACCTGTCTAATTGGCTTTAGTTGTTAAAATTTTATATTTTTTATAGGTAATTAATATCTTTATTAGATGGGTCAGCTCAAAATACATGGGAAGTACTAAAAGTTATGATGCTGGAGAACCTACAAAATACAAGTAATTGATATAATTGATGAATGAGTGGGAAAATGGGGTTCTGTCGAGTTAAAGAGGCTGAAATAGGGGAGTCATTTTGTTTATTGGTTTCATGGAAGAGGCGCCAATCGAGATGTGGTCTTCTGTGCACGTGCCGCCTTCACTCCGTGCGTCTTCAGTCCAGAGGCGCCATCAGCTTTCGCGTCTACAAGGTGGAGGCACTAGGCGCTTTCACGCCTCCACGTGGATGGCGTTCAACGAGTTAGCGTCTCCTAGTTAGCAGCTTCGAAAAAAAATAAGCTGCTACCGTGGCAAAATGGGGGCAGCTTTGTAAATAGTTTCAAAACGAGGATATTTCGAGAATAAGTTTTCGAAATGATAGTATTTGAATAAATTAGCCAGCGAAAAGTAAATAAATTACCAGTTTAATCTAAACATTACTAGGGGTATTGTTATTTAATATGTTTGCACGCGGTTTATGGTTTAGGGTTTAGTTCGGTCGTTAGGACGTCAATGGAAATAACTTCTTTTGAAAAGTCACAATAGTTGGCTAACGGGTATTGTTACGCAATTTCTTGTGACTTTCATTGCGGGTGACATATGAAGCGTGCGGAAACGGGAAGACTTTCTAGGAAGAAAGCAAGAAGATCACCTCAGCAGATTCAGAAAGAGATCGCTCCGGAAGCCGATCCCTCTAACCCCGCCCACGGAGTTGCAGGAACACAGCAATCCATGAAAAATCAAGATTTTGGTAACATGGGAATGGAAGAGGTTGATGCCCAGGTCATTCATTTTGATTCCTATTTTGTGTGTTTAACTTGAATATTTTGAGATGTGCCCTACTTGAAAATCCTTATTCTATGATTGTGCAGGTAGTAGAAATAATCAAAACTCTTAACCAAACCCTTAGTGAGGACACATCTTTGGACCTTGAATAAGCAGCATGTGGGCGATTTTAGTGTGGATCTCCATTTATGTCACACGTTTATTGTGCAATAAGCAGACAATTTTAATGATCTAGATGAAGCTTGGTCTTAAGCAGTGGCGGCAGCCTATTTAATTAAGGGTTTTTCCTTCCAATACGATTACTTATATGAGACATATGTGTTTGGATTTGGTTTGTGCGAATGGATGATTTTATGTCCTCAACTCTAACACACTTAGTTTCATTTGATTTATGGTAGTGGATTGCATGTGTGGGCTGAGGTGACATTCCTAATTGCTTGGAAACGAGTGTTGCACTTGTTATTTGTGAGTATGAGTTATGCTAGTCGTGTTTTTCAAAAAATATAAGTATGAGTGTCGTGTTTTTCAAAAAATATAAGTATGAGTGTCTCTCTATGAGGCTAAGAATTTAGCGTTTTGGACACTGGAAGAGCAATGACTGCGAGAATTTAGCGTTTTTGGACACTGAAAGAGCAATGACTACGAGCATGAGTTGGGCTCTTGGTGTTTCCCAGAAAAGATCTAATTCGAGTGTTTTCTAAAAAAGATATGATTTTAGTGTTTCTGAGTCTGGAAAAGTAAAGTCATGCTTTAACTGTTTCTGCCTTGTGTGATGATGAGATATCATGGCGTGAAAATTGCTCGCCGTGTGATCAATGTTTATGGGTTTCGAGGTTGCGATGAAAGAAGTACTAACCAAGTATTCGTCAAACACCCTCAATTCACCCGCGACAACATTTACTCATTTACAATTTCAGACAACGTAATGCATTAAGACGCACATAACGGCAACAAAAAGGTGAAAAACACATGGACACTATATATACTAACATTGCACAATTATGTCGTGGTCAATCCCACAAAAAAAATAGGGATATTTTTGTGGTCACTTTGTTCCCATAAAGTTTGTTACAAAACGAGGCAAAGTGGCAAAGAGTGTCCACACTACGTTAGAGGTTAACTAACAGTTTCATTCCATTTACCAAGACGTTAATACTAATAAATCAAAAAATAATTAGCTAGGATGCTTCAATCTCCATCCGGATATTGTCGTCGAGATCCACTTCATCTAATACAGTGATGGGGCAACCTATATCTTGACGCTGTCGCTGCCAACGTCCGCAGGCTCATTTCCTTTGGGTGAGGAAGAAGACCCCGAACTGATATCCAACTCTTTCACTCGTGAGCCATCCCTCCCCTCATAATAGTTTAGACCAACAAGTGTAACTTCATCCCTCTTTCTGTTGGCTTTGGACATTACTATAGAAGTTGCAAGCCTATAACGATGCTGAGAGTTGACTATCTGTAGTTTTATCGAGAATTGTTTCAGAATCATAACATGCCATGAAGGCTACATCACTAAATTAGTACAATATTCCTGATCCCACGCAAAAGTTAATCATACCTGCGGATTGTATGAGGTCCACAAGTTGGCCACTTGCACCCAGTGTGCCACCCACACAAGGCTATCATTGTTGTGGTTCAAAAAAAGAACAGGGCGTGTTACTTATTACGGAAAAAAGTTGTCAAACTATGACATAGGCAAAGGCCGAAACATAAACAGCTCTGTGTTAGTCGATAAGCACGTTATATTCAATACTCAAGAGGGGGGGTGAATTGAGTGTATAAGCAACAATGATAAATTTTCGCGCGGAAGCTAAATTACTTTGAAAGTAAATTGCTCAAATGATTGTACTAGTATTTTTCCAAGGACTTAAGCCACTTCTTAAGTACTTACAAGGAGCTTGTACTTTCCAAAATACTTGTATGAATATAAATAACAAGAATATAAAGAGTTAAGAGATAGAGATACGATACACAACGAAGTATAGTGGTTCGGCCAAACTCTTGCCTACGTCCACTCTTT
>JASCZI010122016.1:6433-17797 GCA_036250425.1 Stylosanthes scabra | reverse complement strand
TCTGAGCCCAATATATATATATATATATATATATATATATATATATATATATATATATATATATAATACATTCTTAATTTATAAGAATAATATATAATTTTACGTACACATGTATATTATTTTTTTATATGATTGTGCTATTGAAAACATAAATTATATATAATTAATATCTTTATTTATATATATATAAATTTATTTTCATAAAATATATTTATGTTATTTAAGTCAGCTCATAAATTTTTAATAAGTTGAAATTAAGCTTTATAAATCAATTCAATTATTATTGAACTGATCTATGAATGGAGCTTAATTTTCATTAGTTGAAATTGAATATCGCCTGGTGGATCGATTTGATTCACCTTCAATTCTACTTAAATTATCTTCATTTTCAAACTTTTAAAGAGTGAAAATAATTTATATAAATAAATATGATCACCAAATTAATAAGTATAAATAACATTTATTATCTATGAATAATTTTAATTTATTAAAATCAAAATAATTCACACTCATGTATTAATAATTCTTTGTTTTTTCTTTTAATTTTTTTTCTCTTTCAAATAAATTTATCTTGAATTAAATCTTAATAATGAAGTAACCCAAAAGAGCTCTAGACCCTAAAATTATCGCAACTCATTTCAATTCGATTCCATTCATTATTTCATTTCGATTCCATTCAGTAATCTAGTGTCAAATTCAAGCCGCGATATCATGATGAATGTGCTTGAGCAACACAGGAATCACGACATCCGGCGAGCTCAGCTGTGGCAAATGACCTTCCGTAGACATGACCTCGACGATGGACTTGCTGCCGAGGTGTTGGTGCAGGTACTCCGCCACGACCACCGGAACGGCGAGGTCCTTCTTGCTTTGTATTATATGACATGGAACTGTAACGAGGCTTAGGATCTGTCTCATGTCGCTTTGGAATATGGTTTGCAATACGCTAAAAGCTATGTCTGGCCTCATGTTGAACAAGGTTCTGCTGAATTCTTGAACTGCCACGGATTCCATGTCACCTCCTACAGCCATTGGAGCAAAACCTGAACACCATGCTTTGTAATTTGCTCCCATGGCGTCGAATAACTGGTCCAAGTCTTCCTGCTCGAAACCTCCAAAGTAGTCTGCCTCGTTCAAATACCTAATAGTAGCCCATTGATACAGTAACAATAACACAAAATTATCGTGTTTAATTTAATATATATATAATATTTAAAATTACTTATTTATTTCATTAAAAAAAATTTAATGACAAATAAATTTTTATTTAATTTAACCATTAAAGATAGCCATTATTATCTTTTGACATGATTAGTTCTTTACTTTATATTTGATTTTTTTTTTAACTAATTAAAATTGGCTCTGCTGGTTAGAATTAATAAAATATGCTGATATGTAGCATTATTCTAAAATGATATGATATGGTTAAAAATTATGTTTTGTTTTTTTAACTAAACATAAAGAAAAGCAAAAAGAAGGAAAAAAAAAAAAAAAACAGGGAAAGAAAAGAAAAACAACAAAATCAAATCAAATGGCGCGGCTGAAATCAAGTCTAATAAACTAATAAGGTGTTGATATATATGCATTATTAATACACAAGTTTACAATAATAATGCTAGTACTTATCATTTACACACCAGCAAAAGTTGGTATTATTGTTAAAGTATATAAAATGACTATTATGTACCTTCACTCATCCCTTATTCTTTCATTTACCTGGCTTTTCCTATCAAAAATTGGTGCGTAAAATATATTTACAAGATGCTTGCTTCGATACATTTACTAATTAATATGTATTGGTATAATAAAAAAATTAATAAATAAAAAATTAATACGTATATTACTAATATCCACCTCACCATTTGTTTTATTATTTATTTTTTAAAAGTTATTATATCATTGTTTTGTACTACTTTATAAATAATTATTAAAATTAATTTTATCTTTTTAATTATTTTTGTTAAAAAAATAAATGATGTTTCTTTATTTCTTTTACGAAAATATCTTTTTGTAAAAACAAAATCAAAATCAAATAATATTAACACAATAATCTCAAAAACATTTAAAAAAAAAAACAATTAAACCAAAAACAAGAAAAAAAAATTTAATTGCTAAAATAAATCCGACAAAAAAAAAAAATCCCGATGTTCATCTTTTTCTTCTTATGTTCTTCTTCTCTCCTTTCGATTTATCGCATGCAAAAGAAGAAAGACAACCACAATTGATGTCTTTTCTTCCTTCCTTATGTTCATGCCTTTTGAGCTTGAAAAAAACCGGCCCCTTCCTTCCCCTTCGATCATTCTTTTAAAATCTTTGTTTATTAATATTCAACACACAACAACAAGAATGTCTTTCAATAGAAGTGGTTATGGGAATAGCTTCAGGAGAAGGATAATTGTACGTTGTTTCTCTTTCTTCTTAAATCACAGGCCTTACAATTTATGATAATGGGGTTGGTTTATTTGTACCCATAGATGACGCTGCAGAGCGCGACACGAATAGTAGTAGCCCTGTCAAGGAGGAGCGGAGAACACTCGCGGCCTACTATGATGGCTCGATAATGACTGTGCACAAAGCTGCAACAGTGACTGCCGCCCAGAAGATGAACAATTTTAGTTTTTTTTATAGGTTATACAAGAAATTGGAAATTTTGAATTTTTTATGTAATTATTGAATTAGTTTTATTTTTTTAAAAGAATATTTTTGTTATAAAAATAATTAAAAGGTAAAAGGGGTATTTTAGTATACACAATGGTATAATAATTTTTAAAAAATAAACAATAAAACAAATGATGAGGTGAAAATAGGTGATATATGTGTCAACTTTTTAGTCGTTTAATTTTTTTATTGTACCGATACGTATTAATTAACGAACGTATTGAAGCAAACACCTATTTACGATTCTCTCTCTTTCATTGATCATATTTTTCCTTTTCTTCGAGACAAAAAAACTTATGAGTCAACATATATAACTGAATACATTTTATAATTCAATTATGGAGGGAAAAATAAAGAAAATAATGAAAAAGCATACTCAATATACTCAGCATGGAAAGCAGGGAGGGATGAGGAGCTCTCTTGTTAATACTTAATATAGTGAAGGTCAACTTAATTATCACAACATTATTATTTATTGATCAACGTACATCACAAACAACTCAGCTCAAATTATATCCATATTAATTAGTCCGTTATTTTATTGGTAGTGGATCAAAATCCTCTAGACATGGTCTGATTGCCAGAGGCTTACGTAGGATAAAAAATTTTTAGACTCAATTTTTTTTTTACTGTTAAAGGTAACAATGTAAAACACAAAAGAAAAATATTGATTGTTGACAAAAACAAGAGTTGAAAAAATAAAGTGTATGTTGATGACCCCTTAAAATTAAATTGCTGGGATGAATTTAATTTATTACCTTGGGGATGCGGAGATCATAATGATCTTGGCGAAGAGATCGGGGCGAGAAATGGAAGCGACGGTTCCGATCATGGCGCTGACGGAGTGGCCAACGAAGATGCAAGAAGAGACATGAAGGTCCTCCAAAATGGCGAGCAAGTCATAGGCATAGCCTTGCAAAGTAGAGTAACGTTCAAAGTCAAAGTAATCGGGGTTCGTGGTGCCGGCTCCCATGTTGTCGTACAACACGACTCGGAACTCATCCAGGAGGTGTGGGATCAGGTGCTTCCAGACCGACTGGTCGGTTCCGAAGCCGTGTGCCAGAACTATGAACCTCGTACCTGAACCCACAACCTTCACGTTGTGAGCTTCTTCAACTACTCCCATTTTCTTTTCTTTTTCTTTCTTGTTGTGTTGCTGTATGTTGAGAGTGGGTTTTAGGATTGCGGAGTTTTGAGCATCCTTAGCTTGTCATCATATTTAAGGGTTAAGAAAGAAAAGGCAAAGGAGAAAGGAGTCAAAGGACTAAGGAGAGAGGAATTAAGTAACAAAAACCTATAAAAGAAAGCATTCTTTCGTACGAATTTGTATTAAATATCATCACCAAGGTTTAAGTAAATATTATTATAGTACTATCCAATGCTTTTTTCTTTTAATTTCTTTTTTTAAGGAAATAATTGTTTTATAAGGTATAGTGAGGAATTTAGAAATGAGAAATGTTAGGAGCAAGTACCTTAATTATGATTTATAATTTAAAATGGGATAAAATATAATTTTTTTAATTGAAATTCGTTAAAAGTTTTAAAAATATTCCTAAGTTTTATTTTGTTTCAACTGTTATCCTACAAGTTTTCGATTTGCATCAAATATATCCTTGATAGTTAAATTTTCAAGAATTTTAGTATCAGTTAAATAATAGCGACATAATTTTGTATTTAGTTTGCTTGTGTTGGAAATTGTTCTTGTCAAATTATTGCTAAATTGCTCTTGTATTTATTGAAAAATTAACTATTAGGAATATAGTTGATGCAAATTGAAATTTTTTAACACAATTAAAATAATAAAATTTAGGTGTATTTTTAAATCTTGAACAAATTTTAGAGATAAAAAATATATTTACCTTTTAAATTTTGTTAACGAAGCGTTAATAAAAAATGATAAATTTGGTTATATTACATTATTACAATGTTTTTTTTTAAAAAAACTATAACAAAAAAAATTCTAAAGGTACCAAAATATAACAATTAAGTAACTGCAATATATATTGTTGTTGGAGCAATAGAACTTAGAAGCTAGTGCAGTCTCGATTAGTGCCCAATGAAGGTCATCTTTCTCAATTAGTTAGAGATAATTTATCACCTGAAACATGAAATCAAGGAGAAATAAGTTTTTTACTTTGTAAAATCTAATGAAGAAATTCATAACCAAACAGAAACTTATTAGTTTCTAATATGATAAATTGTAGCTATCATGTTAATAACATTGAAAAATAACCAAATTCAAACAATACTTCAATCAACACTTTTGTTTACATTACATGACTAATAATTTAGTACCTCTTTATATCTCAAATCCCATCTACACGTCTCTCAATTTCTGGATTTTTGTCCTTTCTTTTCCTTTTCCAAGACTAATCCTTCATGATAACAAGAGTGTTATTAGCTATTAATAAGACTAAGAGATGATGTAGTTAGTAAGTAGTAATAACCTGTAAATTAGAATTTGTCTCATGTTTGTAAGATCATCTAATGCTTTGTCATTATCATTCTCGTTTCTTCTAAGTGTTTCAGCTCCAATCTCCCTGTTAAACCTGCCATGAATATAATCAAATCAAATAGAATTAGCAACAGCAAATCCCAAGAAAGCATTTGCACAAGTTTAAAGATCAAGTAAATGTAAGTGTAACCAACCAAATCTCATTTCTTTTCTGAACATCTTCCATCTGCTTTTTCCTCTAATTCTTGGCCTTCTCCTCAGGAAGAATATTGATAAGAGTATAATTCTGTTAAGCTAACAAATTCTTGATGTCTTATTCTCTAGGCTATTCTTATTAACATCATTATTCCATTCTTAGATGTTCCTTGAAGGAGAATGTGCTCCTGAGATTTCACCAAACATTTATTAGTACAGAACTCTAACAATCATTCTCAGCAGCAAATTTTGTACACTAATAAGATTAGCATTCATATTCTTTAGGAGAAATCTTTGATTTATCTGTAAGGAAACCAAATAAGTGTTACCACTTACCAATATGTGCAATATGTGTACCAGACATTACTTTTTTTTTTATATATATCATGTTATGGCCGGTTAAACCCGACCCAAACCCCGAAGAAAACAAACTCCCTAAACCTGACCCGGTATTTAAACAAGCTACCTAATCCCTCTCCTCCCATAATTCCCACCTAACACAGTAAAGAAGCAACAAACAAGAAACATAGTGCGAGGTGCTACACCAGCAACGGAGGGCCGCACATCCACTGGATTTGATCAGGACCATGTGAAAAACTAATAATGATCTTTAATTTTTAAGTCCTAAACTGTTAAACTTATGTCACCAAAAACAGTTAGACTTATGAACTGATCTGGTTAGACAGCCCATTAGCTCCTTCTAATGAAAAAAAAATAAAACAAAAAAAGACCATATGCATGACAAAAAAAATAACTCCATATGAATTAGCAATACATTTATTCTTTTATTAACAACTGGAATAAAACAAATATAAATACTTTTGGGCTTAACAAAAAACTTGATACTTTAATGCAAAATATTTATAAAACCCAAGTTATGGTGATCATGAATAAAAAAAGGTTAAAAATTAATATTTAATAATTTAAAAAGTATAAAAGTAAATAACTTTTAAATATTTAATATTTACTTTTTAAAAATTATCAGACAAATTCAACCCCATTATAATTATAAATACAAGAAAATTGGCACAAACAAAATTTCCCCGCCAAACCATAAAACTGTTCCAGTCCTCTGCCCCAACAGGCCCCTACCAACAAAATATTACATTACATTATATTAAAATTATATCTTTTACACCCCAAGAATAGAATAAATTAATAAAATATTATTTTCAAATTAAAATTAAAATTTTAAAATATATTTGCTTAATGGTAGCAGCTAGCTAGTGAGACGCTCACTTAATTACCACACTCTCTCGAAAGACAAAATATTCCTACAAATTTGTTAAGATATTTTAGATTTAAATATATTATTATGATATGTTTCATTATTTTAGGATTTTAAGTTTATTGTTAGGATTCTCTTATACCTATAAATATATAAATATATGTATATTGTAACCTAATTTTCATAATCCTAATATATAAAATTCTTTTCCATTGTGTTATCTCTTTCTATTTCTAACATGGTATCAAGAGTTTAGGTTCTTTCTAGATTTTTTTTTCTGATGGGAATTCAACATCAATGGTTCCCACCTTGAATGAGTTTTGTTCTTGACTCATTTTTTCCCTTCTTATGTCAGTGTCTTTTCGCCCTTTTTCGATAATCCTTTCGACGTTTCCTTGCATCATAGATGATACCATTATAATCTTCTCTCTGCAATGATTCCAACGCATTATACCACGTCTCAAACGGAGCCTCTACGTGCCGCCAATCGCCACCTAAAATTGCTGCCTTCATCATCTTCTTCCATGTCCATAGTCACTTTTCTTCAGTTTTCCAGCAATTGCTCTGATGTCTACTTCCAAGTTCACATACACCAAAACATAATGTTCTTCTCTCCGTTACGATTCCAACGCAACAAACTGCGTCTCAATCGGACACCGGACGCTCCTCCACACGCCGCCAGAAGGTGTTGGGTTCATTATCTTCATCTTCATTTCCAGATTACATAGGAGCCATTGGATCTATTTTGCAATCAACGGTCCAGATCTGCTCTTCCTTTAACACGACCTGTGCACTCTCCCGACCCGACAGGACCCGCGCCTTCTCCCGACCCGACATCGACCCGCTTTCTGTTTTCGTTGACTTAGCGTTGACCGAGGGCCCAATTCAGCGACCCGCGCCTTCACCCAGATCCGTGACCGACCCGCTTCTTCAACCCGCGCGTTGACCAGCTGGTTGACCGCTGCTGACGTGTCCTGTTGCAGCCATTCTGGTGCTGCCACATGGCAGCTGGAATGGCATAGTAGAAGACCCTTCTCAAGGTTTTTTGGCTGTTCTGTTTTTGATTTTGCCCTCGGTTTTTTCAAATCCTTCTCCGATCTTGCTGTTTTTCACTTTTGTAGTACATTGTGCAACATGTTCTCTCATGGCAGTTAAGTCTGCATCTCTCTTGACAGTTTCATCCTACATTCTATTATGGCAGTTCCATCCTGCACCCCGTTCTGACAGTTCCGTCTGTATTTTCTTTCGTCAATTTCGTTAATTTATTTTTTTTAAATAAGTTTCAAACTCAAGTTGAGGGGAGATGATAAGATATTTTATATTTAAATATATTATTATGATATGCTTCATTATTTTAGGATCTTAAGTATTATTGTTAGGGTTCTCTTATACCTATAAATAGATGTATATTATAACCTATTTTTCACAATCTTAATATATAAAACTCTTTTTTATTGTGTTATCTCTCCATTTCTAACAAAATTAAATAGTTAATTTATTTAATTTAAAAAATAAATGAAATATTACCTGATGAGTTCTAAAATAAATAAATTTCTTTTGACGATAGTTAAATCAAAAGTAATTTTCATTATATTTACTATTTTCCCTCTTGATTATGGCACGTATCTCTTTATAATAGAACTTGCCATAAGGTGGCCCCCTGAGGCCTCAGACACCCTATTTCATGTATTCTTTTCACTTTAATCAATCATGCCAGGTTCATGCATGTGCAAGACAGCAAGAGTCACATAATTCTTGACGATAATTCAATGCAGGTGGGGGAAAGATCAATGATACCGAATTCATTCAACCATTACCAAAATATCTAAGTGACAGGGTAGTTGATAATGTTGGAGATAATGGGGATAAGACAAGAGACATATCTCGTTATATGTGTTGATATAAATTACCCTATTTTACTCTAACTTCTAGGTCTTATTTTAGCTAATATTGTATGAAAAATTATTCGGTATGTTGCAAAAAGTGTAACATATAATATTCCATCATTTTTTAGTCGTTAATTTTGATTAATTTTAATTATAAAATTAATATATGATTAAGATCAACGGTTAAAAAACGATGAAATACGATATATTGCACTTTTTGCGACATACCGAATAATCTTCCGTTGATATGATATCCATCAATAATTGATTAACTAACAAATCAATTATAATAACTTATTAAGTAATCCGTGCATGTGCATGTTACCCAAATACAAATCACGATGAGCCATTGAAACTAGTGCTTCTACTAGAAGAAGAAAAAAACTCAGAAGCATCTTAAAATGGGACATATATTGAATAAATATATCAATTTAATTGGGCAAAATATTTAAAAAAAATTACTAAAATTTTTAAAAATACCTTTAAATTTTATTTTATTTCAATTTTGTCCAAATATTTTGGATTTGCATCAAATATGTTCTTAGCAGTTAATTTTTTAAGAATTTTAGGACTACTTTAATAATAATGATAGAACTTTGTTCTAAACTTGCTTGTATTGTTGTATTGAAGGGTTGTTCTTGTAAAAAAAAAATAAAAAAAAAAACAATTTCAATTCTCATAACTTTAAAATTTCAATGCACTTACACTACATTTAAAAAAAAACGTAATAGAAGAAAGACGAAGAGTAAGATGTTAACAATAACAATGACGACAATGATAAAAAAAAGAGACACATAGAAGATGAAGAAAAAGAAGAAAAAGAAAAACAATAACACAACTAAAGAAGAAGATGACAGCTATTATTGGAAGAAGAAAGGCATATTGAGCTATTGGACTTGGCTGAGTTCGATTGTTAAAAAATGTATTCTCATATTAGAAAAAAAAACTATTCTTTATGATTAACCTCATCTAAATAAATGAATTTGATTAAACAATATAATAATAATTTACAATTTTAAAATATCAAAATTAAATTCTAAATATATAACGGTAGTTTCTCGTATATTTTTATATTTGAAATGTAGTAAACACCTTTCTTATATGGCATATTAATATAATATAGAAAAATTTTTCCATGTTACACACTCGAATATTGATACATGATGATACACATGTTTTCCCTTAAAGCGGTAAATGTTTGTCTTTTTTCTTCCAATTAAAAACCCTTAAATGTCCTTACGTATTTAATTAGGAAGACCACAATGGACAGCTCCATTATATGGGCCTTTCTTCGAAGCATGTGATCCGCGTTTTGTGAAATCTACCCTCATAAGCGGCTAGTGGTTGGGTGTTTATCATCCGTTGCAGCAATAACCCTAAAATTAGTTTTAGGGAATCGTTTTTCACCCATTGAATTTCATCATTAGTAGATTAATTAAACATCTGGGGTTCATTTGCACAATATTCCCAGACGATTTGGTTGCGCTGTAATTCGAAACTGATTTCATCATAGGTTATCGTTGGCCTCTTCTGGTGGTGTTTTATATGGAGCATTCTGCCGGCTCTCGTGCGGAGGAGTTGATTGGGTCTGACGAAACCAACGTCGTTGAAGTGGATGGGCTTCACAATGATCTCCAACTAATGGTTAGTCTTTTTAAGTTTTTATTAATTTTTTTTGTCTTTGCTCAAGCACCGAAAGCCAAGCCAAACATGATCCGAGCTGCCTAAGAAAAGAAACGCCGAGACACACAATGTGGGGGAACAGTTATACCAGTCGCTGGCTCACCGTGGGGACTAAAGTAAAAATCCACCATAGACCAATTCAACAATTAATAACCATTGAGATAAGTGATCCGAAATCTGCACGACCATTATTTGTGAGACATGATGTTTCTAACAATCATAGTGCAACATGTGAAATGCTTCCATACAGGATAATGATATGTATTTACTTTTATTATGTTATTTAAAATTGGTTAAATTTGAATTTAAACTTCAAAATTTATTTTTCTTTTAATTTAGTCTCAAATATTTTTTATTTAAAGTTAAATTATATAATATGATGTACTAAAATGTTCTTTTAGTTAATTCTTAAAAGTAAGCTTTTAGAAACCGGACCGATCAATAAACCATTTAAAATATTGGTTAACGATTTTATCATAGGTTCAACTGATTTAACCGTAGGTTCAACTAGAATATCTTTTTTTATAATAAAATAATATATAAAATAAAAATAAAAAATAAAATTAGTGGTGATATAGACCTTAAATGCCCCCAAATTTAAAATAGTAAATCAATTATAGTGTTATAATGTCATTAAAGTACAATATATAAAACCAAATAACAAAATAAATACCCAAATAATAAAAAATAGATGTATTATATTCAGGAAACTTTTTTATTTAAATAAGATAAATTATTTATTTATAAAAAAATACTTTTAAAATTATTTACCTAAAGTTTAAATAGTTAAATAATTTTTAAAATGTGTATTTTGTTAAAGAAAATATTTATTTTATTCAAACAAAAAAAAATTCATTATATTTACAAGTTTAATTGTCTTTTATTTCTTAGTTTTTTCTTTTTCTTTTTATTTGAAATCAAGGTCTTCTATATCCATTAATTTAAATTAGATGTATTATGGGAACAGCTGAAACAAATAAAAGGTTAAACTGCTTTGACTAGTGGATCGTTAACGGTTTTGTTGATGACAGTTTTTCTTCATGAACCGAATCGAACTAGAGTACTCTTCTATAGGGATGATCTTTCTAAACGACATAAGGATGATCTTTCGGCAAGAAACATCTATGGTAATCAAACCAAGACTTGTTCCCCTCGTACCTTAGTTGAAATGTGATGCGCATGCATCTTAGGTTGTTTTTAGTCTCAATTTCTCTTTATTATTATGTTATTCTTTGTGAATTGAAGTTATTAATTGATCA
>JASCZI010122012.1:6788-18877 GCA_036250425.1 Stylosanthes scabra | reverse complement strand
GGACATTGCCTCATATTAAGATGCCAAGGATTTAACCACTTGGACATTGCCTCGGCTGCAATGAACAATGCTTAAACACTAGCTATGCAATGAAAAAAAAAAAAAAACAACCAGTTATGCTATTTCTTTCCAAGTGCATCAAGTAATGTGGTTTGCAAAAATTTTCTCTGCCTCCATTTCAACGAAGAGTCGGTATTGAACCCTCATACACATTACATATTAACTAATTACAATTCAATCATTCATGGACAAAAATGGAACAGGGCGCCTCCACAAAAGGTCCAAATTCATCGCATTGTTTCTTTGATGCTAAAATGTTTGGACATTGAGGCTTTTGATTTCGCCCTCCCTGGGGATAAGGAATGCATCTTCCACTCTGGCTTGTGGTCTGTGTAGACTGTAGAGTGTAGACAATATCGAGATTTTGTATTATAGATCACTTTTGTTGGGATGGTTGTATGGCATATCACAGTTTTATAAAATGAAGTATAAACACTTTAACCAACAAGCTGGTTTGCCCGAGAGGTTAAGGGGGAAGACTTAAGATCTTCTGCACATAAGTGCGCGTGGGTTCGAACCCCACAGCCAGCATTTTATGAATTTTACATGCTTGTAAAGACTTTTAAGTTTTAGATACCTGAAAAATGCAACATCATATTTTTGCACAAGGCATTCAAGGAGTGTTTATTAGTTTATAGTAATGCACACAATTTCAATGTGCTATCTCTTTCTTTCGTCCAATACCAGTTCATATGATAAGCACACTACAATGTTTTTTGTGTCCTAGTAGGACCATTGTGGTCCAATATATTTTGTATCCCACTTTCCATTTCTTTTTGCCTTCCATGACTATGAGATATGACATTGTTCTAACTAAGCTTTCATCAGCATTACATCATTTTATTTTATTTTCTATTTACATGCTACATTCATTTTCATATACCATTAAACTAATCAAGAATATGTATAGTAGTTATTATATTAGGACTTGAGAATTGTATATTCCAACATTTTATTTTCACCCTTTAATTAAAGAACATGGTTTCAGGACATGAATTGAGCTATTTACTTACACATCTGCCAATTAGACAGCTCAGGAGAATCAATCTCGAAGAATAACCAAACAATAGACAATAGACAATAGGAGTAAAGGAGACAGCTACTTCACAATACAGTGTACTTGATCTTCAGTGATGTAAATATTACTGGCTAGTAGCCTTTGTGATTTTACTTTTTATAACTCTATCTTCCCCCAATAAATTCCTTGACCAGATCTCTGCCACTAGTGTTGGAACACAATTAGTAATAACTTTCTGATTTATATGTTCTATGAAAAATACTTACATGTTTTTAGAAAAATGATATATTTAACGTGTAGTGTAAAATTATTTTTAATTATTTATAATATTTAAAAAAATTAACAATGAATGATTGTAATTTGAAATTGGCATACTCATCAAGAATATATTTAAGTATTAATCATGTCAAAATGTACAATCTGGCAATTTGCTAATTGATCAATGTATACACAAATTGGGCACATGACTCTACTAATTTTTTTAACTTTCTCATCACGTGAAATAAATCATGTCAAAAGATCATCCTCAGTCTTCTTCTGGTTCCTTGCCAGAACCAATTTCTTTATTTATTAATTAAAGGAACAAGTCCAAAAAAACATGAATCTTCTAACTTCTAAGGATATTGTGCTCGAATTAGTCCTAATAGAGAAAGAATATGCTACTACTATTTTTATAATTTTTCACTGAAATTAACATCTACATTTTGTCTTTCTTACCAATTTAATGAGAGTAATAATACTTAATTAGTATTTAGTACAGTAAGGTATCAACTTCACTGTCTAGCTATTTTATTTATTTAATTTTTTTCCCAATTACTTGCTGTATATCATATCCAGGGAATCTATTTAGAGCCACAACAATACTGCAGTGTGTTACAATAATTGTCAAAATGCTAATAATTAACTAGAGCGTTATTATATGTGTGTCAGGTCTGACTTGTATTAAATAGATTAAAAAAATTGCAAT
The DNA here is from genome assembly GCA_036250425.1 of Stylosanthes scabra. NCBI lineage: Eukaryota > Viridiplantae > Streptophyta > Magnoliopsida > Fabales > Fabaceae > Stylosanthes > Stylosanthes scabra. The sequence goes on along the minus strand of JASCZI010122012.1, from coordinate 16,832 downwards.
AGATCTGAAGAAATTTGATGACATGGAACAATGGAACCAAGCTGGTTTGAAGCCCAACTTTTCCAAGAAATAAAATATTAAAATAGGCATCTGATATAGTTAGCGTAAAGAAGAAATAGTAGTTGACTAGTGGTTAAAAAAGATGTTTTCTGTCCTTCAAATGATTTAAATTACTTTGATCTCTTATCATCATCACTTTTTAGTATATATTTTATCTAAATTAAAATAGTATATTTATATTAAAATGTATTGATTCAGAAATACACTAAAAAAATTATTAACCACGAATAAAAAGAACGAAAGTAATAGTATTTTATTCATAGGGAGGATTAGAATGCATGTGCTTAAATATTTTAATCGGGTGATAAAAAAAAATTATATTAGGGAAAATTTGTCATAACTCAAATAATAATGATGTCACTTTGGCTTGAAGAAACCAAAATGACAGTTAATGTTTCGTGCCATGGCAGGGTTTACACATGATTGGGCACGAGGCATAAGAGGAAGCATCAAAAAAATGGTGATGCTTTTTCTTAATCTTTTAGGTTAAGAACATCATGCTTAAAAAGTTTTTAAACAAGCTAAGGTTGTTACAATTAAACCAATTGGTTTAAGACAATTGTCTTAAGAACATTGGATACTTGAGGCACAAGTCTTGGTTATGGTAAGAAGCTATGTTTGATAGTGTGTGTACTCATCATCAGAGGGTATAAGTATAACAAACAGCAAATGCTCAAGTGCATGTGATCTTTGGCCAAATTCTAAAAAATATTGCATGTGATCTCTTATCCGTTTATACTAGTTTTTATTTTATACGGCATTGAATGAAGATGTGAACAAAAGCTGAAATTATGGTATCCCATGCTTTTAGCCATATGTTACGTCTACTCAATAATTAAATAAGAAATAATAAGAATAAAAGGTGGCCCACTTTATCAGAATTTAAAATGAATTGCAAGCACTCTGTTATGAATATGGCATGAGAAAAGAAAATTGATGGTGTCAAATGTGAACCTGTTAAGTTTTGCTTAGAACAGAAGAATAAGTTTTGCTCTTAATAAAGAAGAATCATTATGAGGCAAACATCAATAAAAAAATCATTCAAAGAAACAAAAATGGCAAACATCATGAATTAATAAAAGTTCATCTTTTATCCAGCACATTTATTTGGCTTGAACTATGGATAAAGAAAAAAAATAGAGGAGCCAAGAAAAATAAATAACTGTAAAAATCTCACAAAAACAATTAAACCTATGCAAACAAATTAAAAGAAGCATTATCTAACTTGCTGACTCTAAATTTAAGACCATATATAATAATGGTACAATCTTCTTGCTTGCTTGTCCCCTTAATCCTGTTGTGGTGGCAATTTCAATAGGCACACTACTACTCTTTGCCTTTGCATTTGTTTGGAACTTCAAATTCTTCACTGAAAGGCAAGGAAATCTTGGGAAGATGAACTCTTGCTACACATGAAGAAAATGATGAAGATCTTGCTCTAAAATAGCTGTAGATTCTTTGGTACAGCTTTCATTTGTTGCTTCAAGAAATCAATCATTGTGTCCCTTTTTTATGTAATGTTTTTAGAGAGGAGAGAAACTAGAGAGATATTGACACTGACACAGGTATGAAACTTTAAGTAACTGGAGACATTGGCTTAGACAATGGTACCAACATAGCCAAATCCAACAATTGAGAAGGTTATGGTCTGAAGGAATAGGTACACAAAGTAGTTGTTCTTTCCATGCACAAAGTCATAGCATCCACAGATGAAGAGGAATGCAGCAAATCCAAGCTCCAATGTATTAAGTCTGTTTAGTCAACAATAATAATAATTAATACAGCGAAGAATTTCTAAGTACTTTCACTGTCATGAAATGTTTAATTTTCTACCTACCAAAAGAATCTAAGGAGTATTAATATGAAGCTAAAAAACAAAATTAGGCACATTAAAAGTGCTTCATAATATCATTAATTAATTGGTAGAAATTGAACTGAACTGACCTTTCGATAAATTTGGATCTTGGTTTCTTGACAGGTGCTTTGGTGGCATTGTTATTGGCTTTGTTCTTGGAAGCATCTTTGTTCTTGTTATTAACAGAATCACCAAGTTTCTCAGTAACAACCCACTCATTGGCTCTCCCAGCTTCTAGCAGACCTATGAATGTTGCTTTTGTTCTATGCAATGACATCACATTCTCAAACAGGATCCAATAGAACAACAGGTGAATTGACCTGCATGCACGCCATGTGTTTGTTAAATTGTCACCTTAGCTTTTTACTTTCATAGGAGCTAGTGCATGGTTTAATACTTTAGTTAAAGAATAAATTAAAAAGAGACCTTGGTGTTCCAACTGAATTGAGGATGGTGATGATGGAAGGGATATAAACAGCACCCCAGATTGGAACATGAACCTCAGGGACCAAGATTGTGAGAGGCATAACAACACAGTAGAAGAAGAATGTGACCATGTGAGCTATGATCTTACGAACAAAGAAGAAGCTGTATATAACATACACTTTCTTCCAAAATCTCACTTTCTGCATGCAGCAAATTAAACGGAAGAAAAACAATAATCACAAACTTGTTCATTCTAACTTCACTAGTAATAATATAATAATTTAATTACTAGCTCACCTTGTTCCTTACAATCTCCATCACCATTTTGCGGAACAGATTAGCAGGACCACAAGACCATCTGTGTTGCTGGAATCTGAAGGCCCTCAGAGTACTGGGAAGCTCACTTTTGGCCTGGTTAGTTAATTAGTACATTATCAATCAATTAATGAGTTTGATTTGATATAAACAACTCTAACGAGAGTATCAGTAAGAAATGAAATGAATTAGGAGTTGATAATGAAATGAAATCGGTTTCGCGAATAACGTGTGTATATACCTGGAGGTCTCCAAGGTAGAGAAATTTCCATCCCCTAAGACTAGCACGAACAGCAAGATCCATGTCCTCCACTGTTGTTCTGTCTTTCCATCCTCCTGCTTCATTGATTGCACCAATTCTCCAAATACCTGCTGTCCCTGCAATTTTAATTTGCAACTTTATGTTACGTTATTATCTTATTCAAACTATTTGGAATTGGATGTGTAATTAGTAATTACTACTACGTACCATTGAAACCAAAGAAAGCATGAGTGGCTGATCCAACTTCTTGCTCCACTGTGAAATGGTAATCAAGGGACATCTCTTGCATTCTTGTCAGCAAACACTCGTCAGAATTCACTGTCACACACAAACCATAATTAATTATTTAATACTAATTTATCATATTCTCAATTTTAATTTTATACACTACTGTCAAGTAGAACTATTTATTATTATTAATCGGAATTGAAAGAAAGGGAAAAAGAACAAATTTAATCAATATATGCCTGGCCCTAAAAGTGTATGAAAATGAAAGAAATTAAGAGAGTGTGTGTGTGTGTGTGTGTTTGGCGTCACGTGAGTGAGTAAGAAGAAAAGATGCCACGTAATAGATGGAAATAAAGAAGGGAGAAGTGAAGTGTCGGCAAGCAAGGACCGAGGTCCACACTCCACACTCCACACCATTAGGCACATGGTAAGACCCACAAACCTCAACGTATACATACATAACATATAATAGATAGGAAAAATACTATAGACTAGCACTTAAATTATAACCAAACCACGTGGGAAGTGGTCTCCTTGGGGTTCATGGATTTGGAACTTTGGAATCATTCAACGGATCAGATCCATTATTATTATTATTCAAAGGACAAATTTTATTTGATATAGTATATTGACGAAACAACCCTAGAAATATTTTGACAAATATGGCTCCCTCTTCATTCCCAGGTTAAACAACATCATCCCACCACCATTGACTCTGACTATCTCCCCCTTCACTTTTATTCGTTACTTGTATTAGAATTTTGATGATTCAGTCACCATAATTGAATGCTCACTACTTTCGTACATTATCAAAGCTATACACACACACACACCCCACCTAAGATTTTCCCTTATTATGATTTTGATTTTGATGCATGGCTAATTTAGTGGGTGGTAGAAGAGGTATATGTAGCATGTATAATTGCAGATTGTCTTTTGAAAGAGAGGGGGGCCATGGGCCACAAAACAAAACAAGCTTGAGAACCATGGTGGTCCCACCCCTCACTGGACACTACTCTCCCTCATCTATCTATGCTATATATATTAAAATCAAAATATATAATAATTAATTTTAGTTTTAGTAACTAATTTTTCTTCCGGACATAACAAAACTACACTCCTCACTCGTCACTCCACTCCACTCCACTCCACAGCCTAACCCGTAATGATAAGCGGTGATTAGTTGTCACCGACACCTCGATTTCACAGTAATAATGAAGTTATTAGTTATAAATCAAGTACTAGTAAAATACCAAATTAAAGGGGGTGATTAAATTACAGTACTATTAGGGAGTGGAGTTAGGTGATGGATTAAATTAAAAAAAAAAAAAAAAAGAAAGAAAGAAAGAATGAATGAATTACCAAATCTCCAACGAGCTTGAACAAGAGCGATCTCAGGGTTGCCAATCAAGAAAGGAACGGCTCGACGGAGGAAATCAGGGTCAGGCCTGAAATCAGCATCGAAGATAGCCACGTACTCACAGTGCTTCACGTAGCTACGCTTTAGCCCTTCTTTGAGTGCACCCGCTTTGTACCCCGTTCTGTTCTCTCTTATCTGGTACGTTATGTTTATCCCTTTGCTCGCCCATCTCTTACATTCCATTTCCACCATTTCCTACATTTTCAAACAAATAACTGAATGCTCGCTTTACTAACACAAGTTTCAACACACTCCAAAAATGTAAATTAAACAATACGAACCTTCACCACGGGGTCGGTTGAATCATCGAGAACTTGGATCACGAGACGGTCAGCAGGCCAAGAAAGATTACAAGCTGCTCCAATTGAAACCTTGTACACCTGATTTTTTTTTTCAAAGTAAGATATATATACCATCGAGAAAAATGTTAGGTGTCCATCAATTTTAATTTATTATAGCTATTATTTTTAATTATCAACTCTCTACGCCTTAATTTGTATTTAACATCATGCTTTAATCAACGCTTATCAATATTGATAGCGAGCATTTCTAATATGTCAACACAATAAAAGAAGAGTTTATTACCAAGTAAAGAAATAGAAGAATGAAGAATGAACCTCTCTTTCGTTGAACATTGGGATTTGGATGAGAACGACGGGGAAGTTAGAGCTACCAAGCTCCACGTCGTCTTGGATGGGGTCGTATTTGTAGCGCTGTTCTGGTTTCTTCCAGAAGAGCTTGACGAGGATGATGACGACGCCCATGTAGAGCCTCTCCATGAAGAGCATGAGCGCCATTGCTAAGCAAATGTAGACAGAAAGATTCAATAATGGTACTATCAATGGCGCCTTCACAACCTCCCATATCATCTGAATCTGCCCCGCCAGGTGGCTACTCACACCCTGGATTGACTCTGGTATGAATACCTTCACTCCTTCTCCTCCCTCCATATCCATTACTTCTTCTTAATCAATAATAATGAGGGAGGGGTATTAAATAAATTAATTAAGAATTATGGATAATGAAATGGAGTGGTTATGAGGTTTCAAAAAATATGGAGTGGTTATTCATAAATCTTCTCCCTCCACCCCACATATGGAAAAAACTAACAACAAAAAGATTAAAACAATGCACTCACTTTTCACTTTTTTTTTCTTTTCCTTTTTCTCTTCTTGTTTTTCTTTACTCTCTCTCACTCACTCACACACTAGTGTGGTTGGTTCAGCCAAGAAATGATGGGGTGCTTTGAGATTTTTTTTTTTCTATCTGAGAACACAACCCAACAGAGGCATGAACAGGATTTGTGTGTGAGACTGTGAGAGTGAGAGAGGAAGAGAGAGGGGGGAGGGGCAATAGATGGAGAGAGAAAGGGGTTACTTTATAGTTAGATTTTGGTGATTAGATTTTGCTTTTACTCCATTTTTTATATCTTATTTTATTATTATTACTTATTTTTTCTGGACATTTGATTATATTTTCAGATGTAGTTGCCTTTTTGGTAACGAGAAAAAAGAAAAAAAAAACCCTGGTGGTCCATGGCTAAACTTCACTGTTCCTTACCTTAGTGTTAATTTTAACTTTTCAGTCTGTTCCTGAATCCTATGATTGGAGATATAATAGTATAAAAGGGTATTGTAGTCATTTTAGATATGATTCTTTTAATCTCCCTTTTTGGCTGCATTGCCAGCGAAGGGGAATGAGGTAAAAAACTGGATAAAAATATCATCATCTATGGAAAAGCGACAAATGCTCATTAACACACTGGATTTTTTTTCTTTTCTTTTATCTTTTTGAAGATTTTATTCGCAAATGGAAAAGCTTCATAAATATAATGCAGGTTTGAAGGATTATTAGGCAGCTTCATATCTATAGTGTTTTATTTAGCCAATTTGGATTTGACTAGCTATTAGATTACTAGTTAGTTGGTTTAAATAAATGTTAAACGTTAAAAAATATAATATTTTATTTCAATGCTAGCACAATAATTTATGTCTATTAGCTGCTTTGAAAATAAAACAAAATCTGATTAATACCAAATTAGTCTGTCCTTTCATTGAAATATATGAGAGAGAGGCAATCAAATTATTTAAGATTGATTATTGAAATATCTTACAATGTACTTAATCAGTAACACATACACTAGATGAGTGTGTGTATATATAGGTCTTTATTTCTAATCCTGTAAACTAAAAGTGTAATTTTCAAGATTTTTTAAATTAACTTATGATTGATTTATTTATTTTAATTTGGGTCTGTTACTCAACCAATTCAATTTTGATAGTTAAATTTTGGAGTTGTTATAAATAAAGTTATAGTCCAAGTGGTTGGGTTTGGGTAAAGCGTATTTGATGAATTAAATAGAAAGAATATTGAAATGATAGAAGGAATTAGTAACGGATCATTAACGTATAAAAAGGGAAAATGAAGCATTAACACAAGTATTATTAATTTTAGACAATGCAAATAGATAGTAATGATTCAAGGATTCCAATAATATGAGATTTATTGTTCGGTGATGACCCTTGAAAGAGACTTGGGTGTTGGTCTATTATATGAAGGGAAAAATGAGACACGTTTTGATGATCTGAGCTATTTTACACACAAATGAGACACCCAAAGTAGGGTCACTCTTGTCTTTCAATAATGTGATCTTGTGATGAACATGAACCCATCTTGGACTTCACGGAAATAATAATGTTTAATATTGATACTTATTTTTTATATATATACACAATAATCTTTTATACATATATTATTATTTAAATAATTAACATATTTATTCATGCTATCAATAATTATTAATTATCCCTGAATTTATCCAAACATAGCTCTCAAAATTACAGCATCTTCTAAGTTCTAACCGATTTGTTCATCTTTAATTAATTGATATTTGAATTATTAATCATCATCAGTCATCACGTTGTCAATATTGTATTACTTGGGATCAATTTGATGATGATGAAAACAACCAAAAAAAGTAGCGTGTCCAAATATATTACTATCCATTTATGTCCGAAATTAAATGAATTTTACGCACTTATAATAATTCAAGTTGTAATAGCATACCGTACGTAGTAATTATAAGAGAAGAGTAGTGTTGAATCACGAGGATGTTAGTTACTTAATTAGTTCAATTAATTAAATAATAATCATCAACGAAACTAGTGAAGGGACATTAATTACACTGGCTTATACTAATACTAATCCAAATGCAATAGGCAAAACGGTTGACTTCATAATTGTGAAGAAGCCATTGAACAATACATGGATTGAATGAGGAGGTTATGATGGCAATAAGCCAACAACCTCATTCTTCCTCTCCAATAATGGCCTCAATTGTTTAAAAAATACAAGTTAAAAATTTTACACTAAAATATATAGTTGTAAATAATTTATAATTTTTTAAATTAGACTAATTTCAGATATATAGAAATACAACAAACATTTATATAATTATATTTGTTAATGTTTTATGTAGTGAACTTGCTATGATACAGTGAATGATTAAGCTTTGGAACTTGGGATAAGAGATAATAATGTAAGCTATAAATGGCATGAAACTCAGTGCTATGGAAATGGAATGATGCCTAATTAGTTGCCTTGCAAGTTGCAATAATGCAACATGCCTTTGATTTAGGAATAATGTTCATTACTTATACACTTCAAATCCTACTCCCTCTTTTCATCATCACTTACTTGTACTTACACTTATTATTCTTTTTTGTGCAATAAACAGGAAAGGACACTATCACAAATCTAAAATTACAAAATTCCCTTGCATGTATTATTACCACTTCACTTTGCAAAATGTCAAAAACCTGAACCTGTTCACTACTCTTTGACCATGCCTAAATTTTAGCACAAGAGTTTGATTTTTCAATTAACCAATGCAAGTTCAGTCACAGTTATATATTGTCAGCAACATACACATGTTGTGTCTCTCTAAGTTTATTTGCTACATTAAAAAGAAAAAAAAAAAAAAGATATATGAGCCTTCTTCTCTCCAAATTAGTTAATTAATGAGTAGCAAGTGGTTATTCAGCTTGTGATTGAAAACTACGTAACAAGGCTCTCGCCTCTATATATATTATTCCTGTCTCACTAGTTTACAAAATTATAACCAATAATACATTATTGTTATTATCACTTTGCCTCAGCTCATGCACAAACATTATTCTCATCCTTAATTGGATCCTGTTTTTCCATTAGATTAGACTAAGAAACTACTCCTATTATTATTATTATTTTTTGAATTGGCTTTTTGGTCTTAACCTTTTTTTTCTTTTTCTAAATTAGGAACAAACAGGTAAGACCATGAGCTTCACACAATATCAAATTAAATAAAAAAAAATCACAAACACAAAATTATTTAATTAAAGATATTTTTGTGTCTTGTTATTTCGGGGTAGTTTTTCAATCAATTGGATTTAATTTGGGTGGGATATTATTTTTATTGAGCTTCTAAAGAGATTATTATCACATTAATCATGTGAGAATATATGACCTACCACAATGAGTGCTGACTAATGAGGAACCTCTGCCATACCTTTTTTCCCCTTTTTTTCCTTTTCTTGCTTTTATTTTTTTTTTTTTAACTAAATACGGCTAATTTTTTTCACTAAAGAATATAAGCTAAGAGGGAAAAATATAAAGAAAAAGAAATTAAAGGCTAAAAATATTACACACCTCCGCGAGTGACTTTACGAGAAAAGGAAGAACATGGAAAAGGAAACTAAGAAATAAAGAAGTGGGTGAAGAGATATGAATAATAGAGATCATGTGCTTCATGTACAAAGGTTCCCAAAGTTAATAACAGATTGAAAAGATGTTTATTGATGAATTCTATATCTTATGTGTATATATACATATATTATTATATATAATAATATCAAATATCATATTTCTCATATTTTATCAATCATTTAATAAAATATAAACATGATTAGGATTTTACATAATACTAATAATAGTAAATGAATTATGAGTTTGATAGTATATATATATATATTTCATTTTTGAAACCCTATAATCTACGATGACGACATTGTATATATATATATATATGGTAATGCTAGATCACTAATAAAAAATCAGTCAACATCAATCAACAATCTGAATTAGATATTTTATTTTTTTAAGTTTCGAATGTTCTATTTTTAGGTTTCGAATGTTCTGTTTTTAAAGTTGGCTGATAGTTGCTTTAGGTTTTGGATGTTCCATAACTTTCATTGTGGATGTTCTATAAATAGTGGGTATGGATTTTTTATTTTTTGTTGGTTAATTTATTGGTTTGAAAATATTGGTTACCTATAATTTTCAAACCAACAAATTCGCCAACAAAAAACAGAACATCTATAACCATTATTTATAGAACGTCCACAATAAAAGTTATAGAACATCTAAAACCTAAAACAACTATCAAGCCAATTTTAGAAACAGAACATCCGAAACTTAAAAATAAAACATTCGAAACCTAAA
>JASCZI010122010.1:0-15235 GCA_036250425.1 Stylosanthes scabra | reverse complement strand
TTATATATATATATATATATATATATATATATATATATATATATATATATATATTAAACTCCAGTCTACAAACCATACCATTAAATAGCAAAAATAGTCTGTTGATCAGATTTAAATCATCTAAATTAGCACCAGTAGCCTTCTTCTTTAATAGTTCCTTGCTACTTCTTTAATAGTTCTTCGCCTCTCTTAACAACAGGCTCTTCACATGAGTTAATGACCAAAGAGCATATTTGATGATCCACAAATCATACACCAAAAGATAAAAATTAATACAAGTTAGTAAGAAAGTTTAAACATGATTTGAGAAACATGAAAGCTTAAGCATACCAATCTACAGAAGCAACAATATATAGAGGATAAGCAAGTTCAAGAGAAAGATCTATAGCTTGAATAACATTCAAAATACCCAACTGCACCAGGAAAATAACAACAGTAAGATAGCATGTAGCTGTTTGAGTAAAAGCACAACAGAACATGCTTGTCTTCATTCAGAACATGAAAATACTGATCGTCTTGCATGTGAATTCAAGAGAAAAACTTATTCAGATCAAACAAAATAATTATTGCATAGCATATTATTAAAGGGATTTCTTCTCATATGAGAAGAAGCATGCATTATTTGACCATTCAATGGTAAGACAATTTGAAATCATTACATAATTACCTTTCTCACTAAAATTTCATCTCTTCGTAATTGTTGTTTCCATGTAACACGATTGGCTTGAACAAATGAGAGTCTAGGGTAGCCATCACTGCAATAAAGCAAAAACTCCTATATGACTTAAAAATCAATCAGACTAAAGCAGAATTCATATATCACAAATTCATAACCACCTTTAGCATGGACCCATTTCCAGACCTTTGAAAAACTTGCTGGTACAAATTGTATGAAGACAAAACTCAATAAACAGGTCTCTATCTTAAGAATTGTTCACTTTTTTATACTTTCCAGCAACTTCATCCACAATTTGGCTCGAGTGGCATTCACCAATTACCTAAATGCAAACAACAATGAATTAGAAGAAGCAGTATATCCCAACAATGTATAAAATGAGCATGATAGTTGCTAGCCAATATCAGGAAAGATAAGACTCCAAGAAGCTAAAGAAGTCAATGAAATATAATAGAATTCCCACGCAAAGAGGTCTATGCCTAAGCTTTGGACTCAATGTCAGGCTTGATTACAAAAGCCATAAATAATCAAAAGAATATATTAAAGATATACTCAATAAATCACAATGAAAAGATTCAAGAAGGTTGATACCTTAACAATGATTCTGAGGATAATTTCCTGGTGAAGATGTTCACCAGGAGGATAGGTGCTATATCTTCTTTTTCCTATTCCAATTTCCAAATTCCAAATCATGGGGCATTAGATTGTCTTCAGAAATTTGTTGACAAGCTTCCATAGCATATATTGATATATAGAATTATAGATATATTCATGTTTGTATTGTGCAATTACTATGTTACATATTTTATAGTCAGATTACCGAAACAGGGGGAATATGTCAAGGGGGAATATGTCAATTTCTCAACCTGGTAATGAAATAGGGTTTCATGTTAGAATCAGCTTATCTCAAGAACCTGTTAGCAACAAAACAGAACAATAATTGTCAAGAGATATAAAACCAGTTCAAGCCCTTGACGTAATCCTTAATGAGCTTTTTTTTTTAAACCAATGCTGCTCTATAAAGTCTCCATGACCAGGTAACTACTCAAAAATAAGATCCCAACCAGCCCTATTTGTTTGAAATTGAATTCAAATTTGGAATGATAAAGAAGAGGGGGCAAAGACAGGGGCCAGTGCAATCTAGCTGAGGAGTTGATTTGGTGAAACAATTTTACTAACCACACCCAACAACCAATTTGATTTGGTGAAACAATTTCACTAACCACACAACAGCCAAATTCTACAGCAATAGTTAATCAACAAACAAATTCAAAGTTTTTTATTGAAAAAAATAAGAGGGATAGAGAGAGACAGGGAGAAAGATATACTAACGGAAGCACCAAATGAAAAAAAAAAATTGAAGGGACAAAACAACCATATCTTCCGTTGGATACCTAATGAAAAAGAACAAATTTCACATGAACCAATAGCAAAAGCTTTATACATATGTGCAATGATGAATGGTGTGATCATATTAATAGAAAGAAACGGCATATGCTGTTGGAAAAACAAATTATGATAGTCACAACAAGAAATCAACTAATTGAGAAAGGGGAAAAGAGAGCCAGGGGCTACCCAATATGCATTCAATGTGAAACACATGCCCCATGAGAAGTCCAGGAACCAGGCCTCTTAACACCAATAGTAAATAAAAATAATTTAGTCCAAAAAGAAAAAACAAAACAATGAATGGAGTACACAATTTAAACAAAAGAGTGTAATTGATGAATCAGTGACCGATATTACAACATAAAATGGAATATCCAAATAATTTCTCATCAAAGTGACTAAATGGGAAGATAGAAGGACATGGAGAGAATGGAGCACACTCCAATGCAAGTACACATTCTACATACAAAAAATAAAGTTAAATGAAAAAAAATGGCTCACATGATGGTTGTGTTACAGCCGCGTGCTTGCCAAACCATGTTCTTCTTCTTCTTTAAGATATTCTTCATCTTCTACTATTTTTGTTGTTATCTTTATTTTTTGATACTTAAAGGCTCCCAAGGGAGAAGTTCAACAAACCTCATCTCAGATGAGAGCAACACAGTAGATATAAAAATAGAAAAAGACAGTAAGACATCTAACAAATATAAAAAACAGCCCCTGAATTCAATCCAACGCCCTTAAGAAATCCTGGCAAAGCAGTACGTAATCAGCCAATAATTCAATCATATTCAACAAGATTAGGTCATTATTACTCCAGCATTCTACCTCCTTTCATCTTATTTTCCTTAGTTTTCGCTCCCTCTCCCATGATAGTGCACCATTACAAGAAGCTAATAGTTGAAACCATAAAAATGTGGTGGCTATATTGAACATGGATTTCATTACAGTGTAGACTTACTAAATCAATTTAGGAACTGTACAGGCTAATGGAAGTTAATTTTAATATGCTGTTAATTTGAATCAGCTTTATGTCATGAAATTAGAATAAAAAGTCAAAAGGAAAAGTCTTAGCAAATAAAAAATCTCAAAACAGCAAACAATAACACTCAATTTTGTAGAATAATTTTTTTAATAACATTCAATCATACAAAAGCAACAAACAAACAGCAGCAACAACAAATAGCAAACAACAACAAAAATCAATTACAAAAAAAAAGAAAGAAAGGAGAAGCAGTAAAAAAAAAACAACAGCAAATCAGCAGAAGAAAGAAGAATTAGGAAATCAACAACTCTCAATTTGAATAAAACAAAAAAAAAAAAAAAGAAAGACAGAAGAAGCATGAACCCAGCAGTACCGGTTCTACCTTCAGAGGTCAGGCGGACGACCGCGGCTAGCTGGGAGAGGCACATGACGGCGCAGAAACGAACGACACGAGGGAGATCCTGGCGGCACGCAGAACCGGACGTAGGCGAGGCAGCTCCTGGAGACAACGCAGAACGGGCTGCGATGGAGGTGCGGTGGTGTCTATTGCTTAGCTAGATATTTATGACCAAGAAAGCAGAATCATAACTTTTCTTTTTTTTTTTTTTGTGAGAAAGCAAAATCATAACTTAATAGACTAATTCAGAATAACAATCAAATAATTCATGAACAATGAGGAGTACATCACCTGCAATAGACTAAATCATAATAGGGCAAAGCTGATTTAGAAATCAGAACACAACAGAATCAACCAACATTAACAGAGGAAGAAGGAGGAGCCAAGCACTGTTGGCTTGGACAGAGCACCGAGCCACCCACTCTGCCCTAGTGATGGCGGCGGTGGTGGCTTTCCAAGCCTGTTGCCCTCTTCTCACTCTCTTCATTCTTCGATTTCTTCCACTTCCACGGGATCTCCATTTCTTAAAGCCAACCCCTGGCGATAGGCGCACCCGCGAGAGAAGACCTCAAGCCTCACACCAAGCTTATAAAGGATCCGCACTGCATCATTCCCACCGCATCACACCGCATCCGAGTTGACACCAACGTAAGCAGAATGCATTGCGAAAGTTTTTTCTTTCCCACCCAAGGAAAGCAAGCAGATGATGACACCTCCTGCTTCCATGGGGAGAAAAAACCAGCGTTTTATCATGTGTATATGATATTATTTCAAATAAGTCTCCAAGAAATTTTTTCAAAAGAACGTTTTAATTCTCGACGAATTTTAATCACTAAATTAATCATGAACATTTTATTTCTCTAGACAAATCAATGATCACGTTAAATTTTGATAAAAAAATTACACAAATTAGTCCTTACAGTAATTTAATAAAAATATAACAATTCTTAAAAATGTTTGAAATTCTCAAATTAGTCTATACATACATACGAGGACTAAATTATTTAACAACATAAAAGCTTAGAAACTCGTTTGCTAATTAAAATTTATTGAAAACTAAAGTGTTTAAATGAAAATTTCTTAAAAACTGATGCAAGTTATGACTCTTATTTGATTATACAAAGAACACGAAAAGCTATATATCCAAGGTTCAAGTGTATGCATTCATTCACTAAGCAAATTCCAAGCATACAATGCTGCACAATTTTTTTATCAGTGTTCAATCACACCAAAAATCCCAATTAGATTGGGGTGTGAAGTTCAAATTGTAATACAATCAGAAAGCAAATAAACTACAAATCAAAAGTATGTAACTCATGTCACAACATGCAACCCAATTGAACACATATATAATGAAATACCACACAAACACATATTCAACTTCGGCCTAAAATTTTCCACTTCTTCATCCTCCTGGCTGCCAGATCACAACTTCATATGTCCTTCAATGACAACACTTCCCTGAATATTTCATCGAGTCCCCTCTGTTTGTCTCTAAAAATCTTATCATTGCGCCAGCTCCATATACCCCATACCGCAGCGAAGAACACTTTCACCCATGTTTCTCTCAATGATTTCCTCCGGTACGTGACCCATGCTTCGGCCACACCCATGGAAGTTTCCAGTCACCCAAGATCATAGTATATGTTAGTCGTGTATTATCACAATGCTGCACATAATCACAATTGATGAAAAGAGCGAAGTATGGTCAAGTCAGTATTTCACTTGTGAGTATAAGTGAGTAAAGGAGAAAAAGCATACCTTGACCTAGCTTCACTAGGTGTATTTATAGGGAATGACTGAGAGTGGCTATTGTTCCGTTAGGGTCAAGTTAATGAATCCCTATTCTTTAGCTACGGTTACAAGTTCTTATTATGGTTGTGAATTTAATTCATTTCCGTTACTTGGCGGTTACAAGTTCCTGTTTACCTATTTAGTCACATGCATAAATAGGTTAATTGAGATTGTTGGGCTGAGTTATGTGTTTGGCCAAGCTGATGTGGTTTTGGGCCAAAGTCTGATGGGCTATATCATAGCCCCCAAGCTTGAGCTGTTTATTGTTAAAATAACCAGGTTAAGCTCTTAGTTATAACTCGGCGGTGTAGTAATGAATGGAAATAGTTAATATGGATGTAAACCCCAAGGTCAACTTGGAAATTTGAAAGATAAATAGTCAAACTTGTCATTAGACGTTGTGTTTCTTGTCTGAAAGAGGAGAATTGAAAAGAATGATGTTTTGAAGCTGAAAGTGGGGTATTGACCTGAAGAGGTCGGAGTCGACCTGAAGAGGCCGGTCAGATAAGTCTCCGATTAAATATTGGTTAGAAAGCCGATGCGAAGAGGCCGAAACCGACCTGAAAAGACCGATTAGATAAGGCTCCGATAACAAATCGGTTAGAAAGTCGACCTGAAGAGACCAATAAGATAAAATTTCGATTAAATATCTGTTTGAAAGCCGACCCGAAGAGGTCGGTTAGATAAAGCTCCGATTAAAAAATTGGTTAGAAGGCCGAACCGAAGAGGCCAATTAGATAAGGCTCCGATAACAATTCGATTAGAAAGCGACCTTAAGAGACCAGTTAGATAAAGCTCCGAATAAATATCGGTTTGAAAGCCGACAGGCTCCGATAACAAATCGGTTAAAAGGCCGGCCCGAAGAGGAAGGTTAGATAAGACTCCGATAACAAATCAGTTAGAAAGCCGACCTGAATACGTTGGTTAGATAAAGCTCTGACTAAATATGGTTTGAAAGCCGACCTGAAGAGGTCTGTTAGATAAAGCTCCGATAAAATCGGTTAGAAAGCCGACCACCCGAAGAGGTTGGTTAGATAAAGCTCCAATAAAAAATTGGTTTGAAAGCCGACCAGAAGAGGCCGGTTAGATAAAGCTCCGATAAAAAATCGGTTTGAAAGCCGACCAGAAGAGGCCGGTTTGATAGTAATATGAGATTGTGTCTCAGTTTGAAAAGCGAATCATAGTTTATCTCTTTGTCAATCGAGTTGTTCAGTTTGTTGTAACAAAAGTTTGACATTAGGATAATGTATATAGTTTGAATAGAAATTAAGTTGAGCATGTATAGTTATCTAAGCTATAGCTCGGTGAGGTTCGTGGTGTAATAGGATGAGCTTTGTAAGATTGCCGATCTATAGGTTGGTTCTGTGGTGGTCATAGCCCCATGGTGTCAACTGTTTTAAACTCAAAAGAAATTGTTGTATAGTGATAGATAATAACGTATAGAAGATGGAGAGTTGAAATTTGAAAATTAAAAGTATGGAAAAGAACATTGTAAAGCATTGTAACATGCATAACTGAATTATAAAGATTAAGGTCGAGCTATAAATCAGTATAGGGTTTTGCTTGTAGAGAATAGAGTATGAATTGCAGCAGTTTATGAGGATGGCGATTATTAGGGTTTTGCTTGTAGAACTTGGCCTAACTGTTTCGGCAATATAGTATGCATAGAAAAAATTTTGAATTGCCAATTGTTATTCTTTAAAGAATAAAAATTGATATTGTTACCATTCCTTTTGTATACGTCAATGTAGATAATTGAGAATGGGAATTCCGATGGATTGTTGGTGACTTATTGGAGCTTGAAGAGGACTCGGTTCCATGGTTAATGGCATTATGGTTGGCCTTTTCCTTTCAGAGGTTGGCCAGCGCAGCTTTTGGAGAGATCACCAAGACAAGCGGCTTCACCATGCTTGGCATAGCTCCATGCTTTTCCATCTTCATGTTTTTAACTCCTGAAAAAGAGACAAAAACAAGAAAGAAAATAGGGGTCGTTAGAGTCAGCCCCACAGTGGTGACTGGTGATGCATGGGCATCTTTGGTTGATTTTAACTTCAATTTCTCTTAGTTATTGTGATTATTCTTGTGATATACTATCTTAATTGATCAATCAAACAAACTTGATGTCTTTTGAGTTTTGTTTTTGTTTATAGAAGATTTCAGAAGGATTGTAGGTGTTCAAGGCCATTGAAAGAATTGAAGAAAGGAACTTAAAGGAAGCAAAGAGGAATTGGAAAACCAAACATAAACACTCCACGTTATACGTGGATAGCCCAAGTATAACTTGGGAAATCAAATCCAAAATTTCAAGACCTCAAGTTATATGTGCAACAGAGGTTTCCTCTTCAAGTTTTAAAGTTCCAGGAAGCTCACAAAGTCCTCAAGTTATACATGTAAGTCTTCACGTATAACTTGGGTGATTTATCATCCAAATTTCAAGTCCAGAGAGACATAAGAAATAAGCCATGTCATACGTGTAATTCACACGTATAACTTGGGTAAATTTCGCATCAAAATTTCAAGTCCAAAGAGCCCAAAAGATCCCAAGTTATACGTTTGGCATCATACATATGACTTGGGAGACTTAGCTCTTGATTTCAAGCTTTCTCAAGCCCAAAAGTATACGTTCACAATCACACGTATACTTTGAAAATTAAAAATCAAATTCCAGGAGCTAAAATCAAGCCCAAGTTATACGTGAGTCTCTAAAGTATAACTTGAAGTCCAAAGTGAAAAGTTTTGATGCATCTCAGCCCAAAGTTTTTAGGCCCTAATCTATGGTTTAATCAAGGGAAATTCTAGAAGATCCAAAAGGCCATTTGATTGAAGATTCAATGAAGAAGATTAGTGATTTGATTTGATTTGATAGGATTAGTTTTGATTTAAATTAGATTAGATTAGATTTGATTTGAATTTTGTTTTAGCTTTGTTATTTGGTTGTAAAAAGTGACTCAACTATTCGGGTTGAGCAGTTAGCACACGTACACTTTCATAATTCTTAGGGTTTTTGATCAAAGCATGAGTAGCTAAATTACTTCATTGTTAAGGGTGAGGAGCTCTGCTCATCATGCATGAGGTATCATGCATGAGGTAGACATTGTACATATTTCAATTTGATTCTATGAGGTATTTTCAGTTATCTATTATGCATGAATTAGTTTTCTGTTCTTCATCTCAATAGTTTAGAATCACTAAGAGGTGTTCTTTGCTTGTTTAGGGTTAGGTTAGCTAAATTGAGAGATTTAATAACCTAAAATAGCTGGAAACTTATTTACATGATGAATTAAAACTAACTAGAGATAGTAAAGATGATTTTTCATGCAACTGATAATTCTGTGGGTTAAGAATTGGATTAGAACTAGTTTGGATAGAGTGACATTTAATCTAATCTAGGATCACATTTTAAGACTCATAAGAATTGGAATTAGATTATGTGCTTCACCTCTTTATTCTGTTAATCATCTAAGAGATTAGTTTTCAATTGGATAAAGAGAAACTAAATTACTAAGAGATTAGGGTTTAGTTATAATAGATTCGTTGTGCTTTATTTCTGAGTACCTAGAATTATAATTGAATATATGTATGAAACCTCATGGGTAAAACATCTCCGAAGTTCTTAACTACCATTGCGTCATCTTAAATGTAACACCCTAATACTAATTAACCATGCCGCGAACATAATTAACCAATATTAGTCATTACGACCTTAACTTTTACAAAGTATGTAAATATAGGACTATTGAAAACCAACTAACATAATTAGAAGTTCGTAATAAATTAGAGCCAAACTCCATGTGGTACAAAAACCTTCTTTTCATTAATATAACAACAATAAATTACAAACGGTTCATAGACATTAGACTCTAGCCTGCAAAGCTTAGGCTTACATACATGACTAAACCGACTGTTGTGAACATACGTATCTATTTCTCCTTATACACATACGTAGATACAATACAACGGAGAAACTCTAACAACTTGAACCAAAAGCGTTGCTTCGCTTGCTTTCTAAACGTGAACCTGCATCTGAAAGACATGTGAACAATACAGGGTGAGAATATCAAACCATTAGATTCTCAGTATTGTAAAGGCACCGAAACTATATAAGATAAGCTAGGAGGATCACCGAGGCAATCCTACTCGTACACTCGTGTTTTCTCAAGACAATCTCGCCAACGTACATGCAACTCTCATTCTATGACTATAATTTGGATGATCTATTTCTATTCCTTGGTTCATATTAAACTTCTCTATCATCTACTCATTTCTCTTATTCATAACTTACTTCTTTTCCTACCTCTTAACCTTATACTAGAACGTCAAAGGATCCGCAAACACAAGGAAGTACACATCAATAGCACACCAAATCACATAGCAGGTAACAATTATAACTACCAAGCAATTCAATCCAAACAATGTCACACAAATGCATATGATGTGTGCCTGTCCCTATGGCTAATGAGCTCATTTGATCGGTTATAATAGCCAACCCGACCGATCCAGTATATATCCCGGATCACTCCCAGCACGTACTTCCCCGAGGACGCTACATAACGCCCTAGCGCTTGCTCAATCATTATAATTGGGGGGGGGGGTTTCCATGTGATCATCATGTGCCGATATTTCACGACATGGGTGTTCCTTGGGCACCCTTTTACGACTGAGAGCCCGCTATTGTCAGAAGCAGGGAAGTTGATCCCGTAGATCCCCTCATTCACTTCCTGACTCACGTAACATTCATCATTCATCTCGAGAGAACCATATCCGAAATTCATTCAATACATACAAAGAGGTTTCTCTCGAGGCAACGCACTATACATGAGATGTAATTAGGTGTGGAAGACTCTTCTTGCTATTTAAATTCATTTGAAATAGGAAAACTTGTCACTAGAATCGACTCTGAAGAGTAAGAGTCGACTCTATGAGGCTTTAAAAACACCTAGTTAGAAATATGGACTCATGGGAATCGACTCTGGGCTTCCCAGAATCGATTCTCATACCCCTTTGAAGTTCATTTTGAAAGGTGGAGTCGATTCTGGATACTCAGAATCGACTCCCTGCAACGTTTTCAAACCAAATTCGTTTCTGTCCAAGTTAGAATCAACTCTAACACCTTCAGAGTCGACTCTTGACTCTTAAAAATATTTTAGTTTTTCCCTGTGTCACTTAGAATCGACTCTGGAGGTGTAAGAATCGATTCTAAGGCCTAAAAACTCATAAATGGGTTGAATAGAGTCGACTCTGGACACTTAGAGTCAATTTGTGCACTTTGAAAACACATTTTCATGGCCTCTGGATGATTTAGAATCGACTCTGGAGGTGTGAGAGTCGACTCTTAAATCAACTCTGGGCCAAAACAACTTTTCTAAACTTTTAGCCAATTTCAAAACGTCATAACTTTTTCTCCAAAACTCCAAATTCGTTCATTCCAAAACCATTTGAAAGATCGTTAAACAAGCTTTAAAACCATGCAACATCCAATCATTTTCACCAAGTATAAATCGAGTTATGGTTCACCGAAGTTCGCCCAAAAGCCGTTTTCAGCCAAAAACCAAAACCACACATTTTCATACCCAAAACACTTTCCAAAGCTTTTGATATATTCCACAACATTCCCAATGCTTCATCACCCATTAAAACATACATTTTCAAAACACATTTCATCAATTACCCATCTCATGTACATGCATTTAACTTGTTCTTAAATCATTTTACACAAGCATTATCAATCTTTCATTATCAATCAATCATAACATTCAAGTGCAAGCATCATTCATCAAATATCATCCAATTCATATCACATACCTAGCCTCATTTCATTTTGTTTAGCTCAAAGCTTATCCTAGGTCCAACTAGCCTAGTTTATCATGCTAGATTACCTTACACTTTAACGAGTCCTAAACCGTACCTGAACTCCAAGTTCAACTTGCACACTTAAGCGGTTCCACTGCCACGTTGAGCATCCAAGCACTATCTTCATACTCATCTCCTCAAGGAGCTCCATCAAGCTCCATCTAGCTCACCCATCCCTTGCCTTAGCTTCATCTACCTCCATTAGCATCAACCACCATCTACAACACATCATAGCACCCAAAAGCCCAAATCTATAAACCTAGGGTTCATGTAAATAGAAGAAATAAGGGTTGTGATTGCATTTACCTTCAATCAACGTAGTGGGTAGTGATTCTTAGCTTTTACTCAAGCTTGAGCTTTCCTAAAACCATAAGAATCACAAAACATCAACACCCATGAAACCCATGTATTTCTCAGGTTTGGAGGAGAGAAATGGGGATCAAAACTTGATACCTACAACTCATACCTAGGTTAGAAACGTAGAGGAGGTGACAAGCTTCGCGTAGCCGCAAACGGTGCATCAATCGGAGCTCCGGTGTGGAAGTTATGGCCGCCGGAAGTGGGTGGTGAATAGTGCTAGAGTTGATTCAGAAGCAACTCTTGAATCAACTCTCAGCCTATTCTCTCCCATTTTCTCAAACATGAAGGAAGAAAATGAGATGGATAGTGGTGTTTTTCCCTTATATAGCCACTAACGAGTGGCATTTTCGTAATTACGCGGTTTGGTCCGTTCCGGGCCAAATCTGTAACGTAGGTGTTCGCGTTCGTGTCCTAAACATTATCGTGATCGCACTCATGCCCTTGTTCTCACTTCATTTCATACCCGACGGCACTAATCCGGTACCGTTAATTAAATTAATGGTGCGGGTCCCAGCACAGCTTGAACTGGCTGACTGACTGGTTCCACTCAGAAAAATCCACTGAGTTTGAATATCTCAGCGAAAATCCCAAATTCTGAGGTTATCGTAATCATCCGGGTTTGGGTCCCTATCGTCGATATAGCGCTTAAGCGGCACAGATTGTCAGCTAATCACGCCGGTTTGGTTAACCGAAGGTTCGGGGTTAACATTAAATCTCAAGTATTTTCTGTTCTCTATTTTCTGTTTAGTTTGCTATTCGAGTACTTGGTTTTAAATTGCTCAATTCATTAAGTTTCATTCAATCTGATTAGAAATATTAATTGGGTAGTGATTGATTAGTCCTTTGATCCTCGTGGGAAACGATACCCACTCACCATGATATTACTTGCATGCGATTCAGTGCACTTGCCGAAATTACACACGTATCAGGTGGGCGCTAATGTTCTGTGCCAGTGGTCGGGAAAGAGCTCCTCCTCAGATGCAAGTGCTCGACTTGGCTAGAAAGAGGATGGACACACGATGGCCAGAGCTTGGAAAGCCGGTGGGTGATAAAGGTGTAAACCATGATTGCAATATGCATGCTAAGTTCATATGATTAGGTTTTGATGAATGACAACCATTACGGATTTAATAACAACCACCAAAGGTTTGAGGATTCACTTGAAAGCAAACAACAACAACGACGAGAAAACGAAGTCCGCAAGTTTGAAGACCTTATTAGAGTCTTAGGACTTAGGTAAATTTCTTGTCAAGAACTAAATATGAATATCTCTCTCTCACACACACACTACAAAATGCTTTTAGAAAATTATTTGCGAAAAAAATCTTTCGAAGAACTTTTTCTATAGCCGTTACATGATCATATATGTTTCAAAATATATTTCAAGTGATATACATCTTAGAAAATGATTCATATACCTTTTATATATGTTTAGAAGTGAAAAAAAACGTTTTTAAGGTGTTTTTACACCTTAGAATCGATTCTGAGAAGAACAGAATCGATTCTGCTCCCTCAGCATCACCAGAATCGATTCTGGGTATGGTGGAATCGATTCTAAGGAGGCTGGAATCGATTCTGAGAAGTTGGAATCGATTCCAGGAGCTTAAAATTCAAAATTTCCTTCAACGGTCACTTCAGAATCGATTCCAATGAACCAGAATCGATTCCAGAGTACTAAAAACAAGAAAAACGGCTAGTTTGACAAAACGATTTGATTCTATTCATACCTAAACGGTTCTATGAGTTTGGGAGCCTATAAATACATGTTTATGAAGCTCATTTAAATGACTACATCTATTGAAAAGCTTCTTGTTATTATACTTTCATTTCATATCAATTTCAAAGTGATTTTATGCACTAATTTGAGAGATACACACATTTGGTTCATAGCGCTTCAAATTTGTAATCATACACTCATCTTGTGAGTTCTCAAAATTCTGATTTGTTCCATTTGTAAGATAAGAGATTGGTTCTCTTATTGGTGAGCATTGATAAACACTAGTCGGTGAGATAAACACTTAAGAGAAATCTTCAGGTTGGGAAAACTTCGAGTGAAGTGGGTTATCGTGTTGTACCGTAAGGTGTTCGATTCAAGCTCTTGTTGTAAACGGTTTATCAAGCACCTTGAAGCTTGTTGATAGTGGAACTTCTCTATTGCGATTGAGAAAGAAAGTGGAGGTAGGCGAGAAATTGAGCCGAACCACTCTAAATTTGGTGTATCGTATTTCTATCCTTACTTCTTATATTCTTGTCATTTATATATATACAAGTATTTTGGAAAGTACAAGATCCTCGTAAGTACTTAAGAATTGACTTAAGCCCTTGGAAAAATACTAGTACAAGCATTTGAGTCATTTAAATACTAAGCAAGTTAAGCTTCCGCGAAAATTATACATTGTTGTTTGCATACTCAATTCACCCCCCTCTTGAGTATACGTGCTACGTGACTAAAAATTGGTATCTAGAGCTTGACTCTTTGTGTAGACTTAACATTTAAAGAGGAACGATCATCGCAAGCACAAGTTACAACAACAACAACGAAGGACTCTCAACCTCACGTCCTCCACTTTTCAATGGGACAAACTACTCCTATTGGAAAATAAGATGATGATATGGATCAATGCGCAAGATATAAAGATTTGGAAAGTGATTGAAAATGGAAATCACATACCAATAAAGGAGACGAAAACAAAGGTTGGAGAGGTCACAACCAAAAGCTCCACACCAAAACTTGAGAGCGAGTACAATGATGAAGATCTCAAGAAATTGTCGCTAAACTTCAAAGCGATCAATTTTCTTCATTGTGCACTCAATGAGAACGACTATATAAAGATCACAAATTGCAAAACCGCGAAGGAGATATGGGACAAGCTTGAAGTCACATATGAAGGAACAACTCATGTGAAACAATCTAAAATAAATAGATTGGTTCATGAATATGAGACGTTCAAAATGAGCGAAGGAGAAAGAATCGAAGATGCTCTCGAAAGGCTCTCCAAGATCTTCAATAGCTTGAGTATGCTTAGAAGAACATATCCGGAACAAGACATTGTAAGCAAGGTTCTTCGAAGTCTAACTCCTAAGTGGAATTCGAAAATAAGTGCCATTGAAGAAGGAAGAAATTATGATCAACTCACATTTGATCAACTTCGAGGGAATCTCTTAACATATGGGATGACTATCCTTGAATCTCAAGGTGGAGAAAGCAAGAAGAAAATCTTGGCTCTAAAAGCTTCAAACTTACACGTCGAAGAAAGCGACGAAGAAGAAGAAGATCAAGATTTCGCATTACTTATAAAGAAATTTACAAGGTTTGTGAAGAGTGTTAGTCACGTAGCACGGATACTCAAGAGGGGGGTGAATTGAGTATCTCAACAACAATTAATAATTTTTGCGGAAACGTAAATATCTAAGAATAATGAACAACACAAGTGCTTGTACTAGTATTTTTCCAAGGGACTAAGTCAATTCTTAGCCACTTATAAGGAGCTTGTAGTTTCCAAGAACACTTAATATAGATTTAAAAAACTTGAAATTAAATAACTCAAGTATTTTTGCTTAGTATTTTTCCGAGGACTTAAGCCACTTCTTAAGTTCTTATAGGGAGCTTTTATTTAGCAAAAATGCTTGTGAAAATAAATAACGGAATTGTAAAAGATAAGGGATAGAGATTGATATACAAGATTTATAGTGGTTCGGCGTAATCTTCACCTAGGTCCACTCTTTCTCAATCGCTATTGAGAAGTTCCACTATTATCAAGCTTCAATGGTGCTTGAAAAACCT
>JASCZI010122008.1:0-18408 GCA_036250425.1 Stylosanthes scabra | reverse complement strand
CGAACCTAAAGCTCTGATACCAATTTGTTGCGGAATCGTGGATAATTTCAATACAAATCAATCCTATGAGCTTTACTATTATAGTAATTCCCAGGACAGATTGGATAAGGCACAATCAAGTCCCACTTAAACTCGGTCTCCTTAGACAGAATTTTATTAACAATAAAATTCCCAGGAAATGTCGGAGGGGAGAGACCAGTCTCACTAATTCCAACCTCCTTAGACAGAACTACTACCACAGTATTACTCTACAAATTATTTCTACCCAATAACCCACTAACAATATATATTGAATACTAGCAATATAATAAAACACAGATAAATAAATAAACAAATAACAATAAAAGAGAGAAAGGAAAGAACACACCAATTGATAACGGAGTTCGGCCAAAATTTTGCCTACGTCTCCGGTCAGCACTACTTATAGCTGATCTCTTTAATATGTTAATATATGTAAAGAGGATATAATAATTTTTGGGATGCCTCAAACCTTAGGAACTTAAGTTCCTTTTATAAGAGGCTAAACCCCCCTCTACTAAGTGCTTCATACGATGTGGGGCTAATTGTGCCACCAACATCACACTATTTACATATCAAAATTAACTAATATATATTTATATTTGAATATATGTATAATTTTATTACAACAATTCTATTTGCACATCAAAATCAATTACCAATGTATAATATATATTGAAATATAAAATACATATTATATTTCAATATACTTTATACATTATAACTAATTTTAATATACACCTAGAATAACCTATTTTATTATTTTGAATATATATATAATTTTAGTACCTGATTTTAATGTGCAAGGAGTTTAATCGAATACATAATATGCAATACTATTAAAACTTTGGAAATGTTGCATCAACGATAGCACTCTTCCTATAAAGAAAAAAGAAAAAAAAAATTGAAGAAGAAGAAAGATTAGCACACTTATCCATCTAAATTAGTAAGTGATGTTTAAGATTTAAATCTTGTTTTGCGAATACAGCAGCTCCTGCGCTGAAACTCATAATTTGTTAAAGTTCATGGTACATTTTCTAAACCATTTTTGTAGGCTATTTTGAGGAGGGTTTGTGGTACGTGCATATGGGGTTATATGCTTGCCACTATATGATAATAACAACCCAATGATCCATGCAGATAATGGACTACACACTTGACTCTTCTATGTGACTTTTTCGATCTTCTGTCAATGAATTACTGTTTAATTATAATACTATGGCAGGAAGAAATTGAAAAACATATTGGAATGGAAAGAGAAAGAATGAGTGGCTTAGTGGATCTTGCATTATACGTAGTCATTTAAATTTAAAATATAAATAAATTATAATAAAGTTACACTTGATTGAAAATTTGACCCATAGTAAAAGATTATTTATTAATGCTATACAGATTGACAGTGATCTTTGCACCATTGTTTAAAAGTGAGCACTACTACTACAGGCAGCAGGTTTTAATAATTAAAGATCTTTATATTATTAGGACACTACCTTATATTATTAAGTATACTTTGTGATATTAGAAACTTATTAGGTAACTATATATATGAAAAAATAAATATGAAAAATAAAATTATCAAAATATTATATATATTGGCGCAATTAGTAAAACATTTTCTTATATATCTCACAATAATAATAATAATAATAATAATAATAATAATAATAATAATATAAGACACTTAGGTTGAAGTAGGGCATTGACCTTGTTTTGGTTGTGGGAATAATATAATGTTGAGGGTTGAGTCCTAAAAAGTTAATAAATAATAATGAAGGGCACATAAGGCTGGTTTCCTAATAAACGTAAATGGGGGAATGGCCAGCAATAACACAACCACCCATTCACTAATAAAGTAAAGATGGGCAATTAGAGTTGGAATTTAATTTGGCAGCACCAAAAGGCACACCCTTCACAGTACCATATATATATAAATAATATGAATGTATTTAATTTTAATTAATTGAGAATATATACTTGTGTTGTGTCTTAGTGGAAGCAACATAATTTTGGAGCCTTCCAACGTGATGATGAATACACACACATTGATGATGATTTGTACCTTACACTACTGTTGGGAACAACTCAATAATAGTAAATCATCTAGGTCTTCTGAATTTAATTCCTACTTGCAATTGCATTAGGCAAATAATGGTGCTAACTGCTTAACAAGGAATCTATGCACGTGCATCTATGCACCTCCTCCTCCCTTCTCTCATCTAAAAGCAGCCACCACATTCCACTACTATTGCTGCTTAAATGTTTCATCATTTTTATTCGGTTTCTCTTTCGTGAAGGAAAACACACAAATAAATTACTTCATGTTTTCTTTTAAATTTATTTTTCTTTATTTTTTACTTATCTACTATTTTATATTACTTGATGATTATATTGTTTACCTAACAAAAATATAAAAAAGAAAATATTAATTCTTCCTAGTTAATGTTTTTTTTTAGATTTAATTTATTATTCTTTAATTTTTTTATATTATTCATATATAGAAGATGAGATTATTATATTAATACCAAATAATTTACCAATGTTATAACCAAGTCAGAGAAAATCAAAATTTTATATAAAATTAAAAAAATAAATTAAATATAAAAACATAAAATCATAAAATCGTACTATTGAATATAAATTTTATAAAATCGGTTAACTTATTTAAAATCGTAATATTAAGAGTTAAATCGAAACTCAACCATGCAACCAAAGAAACACAAAAGTTGAGAGTGCTATACTTCGTGGAAGATGAGGTAGCTAGCATGGAGTTGAAGGCAATAATTGAGGGATAGTAGTAGTGAATGCATGCATTCACTTCCACATACAATTTCTTACTTATAAAGATGATATATGTTGTAGGAGCTTTCCCTACCACACTATAAGGTTTTACTTAAAATATTTCTTCATTTTCGGAATATTCTCCGAGTAGATGCTAGAAAACCCATATAAGCTAAGGAAACATACATCATGAAAGGAAAAAAGATGTATCATTCGAACTAGAAAACCCCTTTTCTTTTGTTATAAAGCTTTCAAATTTGAGCCTATTTTTGGAGGACTTGGTGTTTGCTTTTCCGTTTACTAAATATTCTACTCATTTAATTTGAGTCATTCTTCAACTTATTTTCTTGAATTATTGAGTTATGACAACTTGAATTTCAAAAGTCATTTAATACGGAAAAAGGAGAAGGGAATGGAACCTTTAGTCCGGTATGTATATAAATGACAAAAACTGAAAATGTTCATAGAACCAAATAATTATTTTATATAGTTTAAGAGTATGATGTTTGAAACAAAAAGGTTGCATCACTGGGAAAAAGAAAAATTCATTCCTTTTTTTTTTTTTTTTTATATATTCAGAGAGGAATGGTTATTTTTTAAATTAATACCGAAATTAATAAAATGTATTAAAGGAAAAGAATTACATTATACCGTCATAATCATACCAATAATTTAATAAAAAATTTTATTAAAATTCGAATCAAATGTACAAGTTGTTTTTAAAATACAAAAATCATTTATTAATTATAAGAATCTTTAACTTTTGTCATGTTTTTTTTTTTTTTTTTGGCTCATTTTAATCTAAATAGAGTGTTGTCAAAGTCTAAATATTTTTAGAGTATTCCTTTTTTACAATAATTTTAGACGTCAACTAAGTTTAACAAAATTATTTATTTTTATTAGAAATAGAATACTATTTTAATATCAAATAAAAGATTATTTATGTGTTATTTTTGTATTATTTGATATTAAAATTATTTTTTATTTTGTATAAAAATTAATGACTTGGTTAGACTTAATTGAATAAAATAAATATACACATAATATTACTGTTTTTTTTTTTATATAGTTTTTCCTTTATTTTAAGTCCTTAAATCTAATTTGATTTATCTTTATCACCATCCTTAAATTTTGTTATTAAATTTTAGATTTTAAAATTTAAAACCCCACATTAGAAGTTATTTTGTTAACCTTTCATCGATGATAAAGATCAAACCAAGAAATTTAAATCAAATAATAACTAATAAAAATTAAGTCAACATCTTAAATTGGATGTCTTATTTTTTTAGGTTTTGAATTTTCATTTTATAATAAAATATAAAATTGATTGATTGTTAGTTTTTTTTTTGGTTTAATTACCAATACTTTCCCAAATCAAATATACGATTTTTCTTTCTCAAAAGATATGACGAACCCTAATTTCAAGCTTTTTCAAATATACCAATAATTCCAAATTCTGCCGGAAAACTCTAATCCAAAAATTATCTCCAATAATTGTTGAATCACTATGGCTCTTAAATTTTAATTTATTTGAGGTAGATAATTTATCCATACATACATCTTTATTAGAGAGGAGGGCTCTATATTTAGAAAGATCAACTAACTAAGTTATGTAATAAAAATGATGAGAATGAATGGAACTCCATTTTAAGGTTAGGGAACACATTCTGAATGTGGATAAGCTAGCATGGTTGTACCTAAATATTGTACTTGAATTGTTTATGGCAATCAAACATCGATCCTTAATCCTTAAATAAAATCAAATTTATACAACACAAAAAACTAATAAGAAGAATCCTTTCGATCCTTATGAGTTGAACCAACAACTAATGTATGTTGGCAACTATCAAGCTGATATAGATAGTTCAACGGAAGAAGTTATCCTTTTCATTGCTTTATAGAATTTTCCAAGTGGTTTTTCTATTTTTGTTAAAATTTTCTTTAAAAATCAGTTATGGTTGTGTGTACAAGTGAACGTACAAAAAGGGGATTTATATGTGGATCATTCTTTTTTAAAAAAAAAACATAATTATCTAATTAATCTAATTAATTTAATAAAAATAGAGTAGTAAATTTTTTATTGGCTAGAACATAAAGAAAAAAAATTATAATTATCAAAAAATGAAAGAGGAAAAAATTTCATTATCTCACTTCAATAAATTGTAAAGAGTCTAACTTTTATACATCAATGCAAAAATAATATAAATAAGTTTAAATTATCATTGTCAACCAATAAAAGAAAAACAGACTACCCACTACACAATATAATAACTTATCATGAGTTGACAAATGTTGATGAATTTTCCATAATAAGGTGAGAATGTAAAATTAGTGCACAATTAGTGCACATGCATCCGTATATAAATTTATTCATAATTAAAATAACACTACTAATAGATTAAACTCAAAATTAAAAAAATAATTGTAATTATATTGTAATAAAGCTATAAATATACAAGTCAAAAAAATAAAAATAAAAATGTTGTCCACACGGCTCATCTGTTCTCTTCTCTTCTCTTCTAATTTTCTCTTTATATATATCTAATTGACTCTCACTATTGCTATCACCGGACCCTTTCATATCTCAATATCACACACACACACTCATATCCCACTTCACTATCTCTTTTTTTTTTTCTTTTCTTTTCTTTTCACCATTCTTCCATCATCCCTTCAATTCCTTCAAGCAATTAAAACTAAAATTAAAAAAAAATTGAATTGAAGGGATGGTGAAGTTTTCAAAGGAGCTAGAAGCGCAACTAATACCGGAATGGAAGGAGGCATTTGTGAACTACTGGCAACTCAAGAAGCAAATTAAACGGATCAGGCTTTCAAAGCTTCCACCCAAGCCACCGCACTCCGCCCAATTATTCGCCGGAGTCGACTTCGGCCGCTCCATTTTCGACTCCCTTCGCTCCATTGCCTCCAATCTTCTTCTAGCTTCCTCGGATGATCATAACAACCTCAGCGTTATTCAGGTAATTAACTAACTCAACAAAATAATAATAATAATAATATCACTATATATTAATTAATTATTATTAGCAGCCATGTTTTTAATTTGTGTTTTGTTATGGCAATGGAAGATCTCTAACACAACATGCTGAAAGTTCGGTGCGGTTTTTTTTTGCGTGAGTCATGTGTTCATGCTTTTCTGTGTTTCTTTGTCTTCTAATGTTTTCCCTTTTTTCTCCTCTCAATGCATGCCACCTTTTTAATTTCCTTCAAAACAAGAATAAATTAAAAAAACCATTTCTTATTTTTATTTAATTATTTTTTAAAAGAAATCCTTTTTTTAGTAAATTGCTGGCGATAGTAAAATATGTCAATGGAAGATTTCTCTTATAAAACAGTAAAATAGTAAAAAAATTTAAGAGCCTTATTAATTAATTAATTATAACCAAGTCTTTTTTTTTTTCTTTTTGGGGAAAAGAAGAATATAATAGTGACGTCATCGTAGGACATACAAGATATGGTTCATATATACGAATAACAAAACAAGAAAAAGATTTAACTTGATGTGGTTGTAATGGTGGTCAATTTGTAATATAGTTAGTTGAAGGAAACAATTTGATATGTTCTTTTCTTCAATTTGGGTTTGCGTGGATTTCACTTTGTTTATTCTATTACTAATAATAATATAATCAATTTGTAAATAAATTAGCTAGTAATTGCTGCCTTCATCAGAATTTAATGTTATATATACAGTATTACAGTATATGTTAAATTAATAACATTTTAATTTATATCATGAGACACAATATTAATATATTTATTTATAATTCATCATTAGATATAAAATATATAAAGACCCGATTAATAATCATTTACGTGTGTTTCTATATTAGTTTAATTTTTTGAAAAAAAAAAGTTTTATGAGTTGATATAAGAATTTTTATATTTTAAAAATTTTAAAATTGATGATCTTTATTAATCCAAAAAAAGAATTTTAATATAAAGAAAGGCCTATACAGTAAAAATCAATCAAAACCATAAAGAAACTCCTGGTGACACAACTCAACAATCAAAATCAATATGCATGAATGTTATTTCCCTTTCAATATTTTTTTTCCCCTGTGGTTATTGATTTCTGATGATATCTTATCAATGAAATTGATATTTCAATTTTTTTAGAAGTGGGCGGTAATAAAAAGAAATAAGTACAATGAATGGTTATATATAGAACGATAAAACCAAATAAAATTTCGGAAAAGTTGGAGGCGGAAAGGGATATCATTTTTGAATAAGAAATGAGAACGACTACTAAATGAGCAGTGTGGCATTCAGAGACTCTGTTATATCATATTATTATTATTATAATTATAATTATAATTATTATATAATAATAATAAAGTCTAAAGTGAAGTGAGGTTAGTGGCCATTTCTATTTTGAAAAAGGCTTTTAATTAAGCTTTATTTTGGGAGTTTCTCATTCTCTCACGAAAGCAAGCAAAAAAGGTTTTTGGATCTATTATTATACTCTATTCTATTTGTGGAACCTATATTTTCACCAACTTATCACGAAACAATCGTGACCACCATCCATAAAAAAATTAAAGTAAATTATCAAATCGTCAATGTAAATTTAATTTATGAGTATTACACACATAAGCAAACATTATTATTATTATTGTATGAGCAATTAATGACTAGTCTTCGATATTTTATTTCTGATGCAAGCAGGTGAGGAGGAAAACCGTGAATGGCAGCCAAGAAGAAATCTATGAAACTGAACTTGCGCAATTATTTTCGGAGGAGGATGAGGTTTATCATTTTTTAATTCTTTTCTTTAATTTCACCCTTTTGAATAAGAAACTAAATTTTTTTCTATAAAAAATTCATTTATGTATATAATTTTAACGTGACATATTAATCTTGCAATAAATAAATATAATATATATTCAACTAATTATGAATTAATAACGATAAAATAATTCATTTGATGATGAATAAAATCGGGTACATGATTTCAGATACGTGTATTTTTTGCGAGTCTTGACGAAGAGTTAAACAAAGTAAACCAATTTTACAAGAAACAAGAGAGTGAGTTCATTGAAAGAGGAGATACCTTAAACAAGCAACTTCAAATTCTACTCGATCTCAGGCGAATCATGAGCGATCGTCGCAACAAAACTTCTAACCCATCCTCAAATAGTGGCAGTTTCTCCCATTCTCCCTCACGCGATTCTGATTACTCCGGTTTGTTCTCATTTAAATTTCCTTCATTATTCTCTCACTTTATTCATTTACATATTTTTTTATTGAGAAATTTGGACTCATTAATTATTTTCATATCAATTTGTTATCATATAATTAATAAAATTGTAGGTAGGATAGACCAGAAGTCAAAATGTTATTAGATATGCCAAAGAAAATCCAGCATCGTCGTCAAAGTAATCATTTAATTTGCATATAGTTTAGTTTAAAAAAATAATGATATAGAGAATAATATATGATTTGTTATTATATTAGAAATAAGAACATGTTAATGGAGAGTGTATGTATATAAAAAATAAAGAAAATGGAAGTTGCGTTAGTGATCAAGAAAATTCCCTGTCAACTCATCACTTTTCGTAAGTGCTTTACTGACATCATACAACACAAAACATAATATATGTGTCCAAGTGGACTCACTGCTATGTGCAACAATTTACAATACTGCTAATTTATTAATTATTAAATATTTTAATTAAAGGAGGAGCCACATATTTCTTCTCTCAACTTTATATAACCTAGTCCGCAACAGGGAAAAATATATATATGATAAAATATGTAGAGCACCTGATGAGATATATAATTGTTGATGGCTCATCTTTAGTCAAACATATTTAACAATTAATGCTAATATAACTATTAATTATCAGTGATGTTTTATATAAAATTAGTAACAAATAACATAAATGTTTACGGATAAATTTATCCATAAAGAAAGTTTGTTATATCTATATCTTTTGTTATTTAAATTTTTTATTGATTTCATAATTAATCATTTAAAAAAAACGGATATAATTATATGTTTTACGTGGTTACAGCATGTCGAAATTAAACTCTAAAAAAATAACAGCTTAAAAAATGAATTTGTTATTGGTGATGATGATTGATTGGTTGGTTTGTGCAGAAAGGTTTGGAGGGGAATCAGAGGAAACGAATTCAGAAGTTTCATCGCAGACGGAAGAAGTAATAACGACATTGGAGAAGAATGGAATAAAGTTGATGAATTCAGGGATGAGAGGGAAAAAGACAAAGACTAAGAAGGGAATGAGAATCGACGTTCCTGCCACAAATCCAACCCGGGCAATAACCGCCATCACTAGCATGCTTTTGGAGGATCTTGTTAACAACCCAAGTGGCGGTGGTGAATTCATCTTCAAGAGGAAGATTCAGAGCGCTGAGAAGATGATTCGTAGTGCCTTTGTTGAACTCTATAGAGCCCTTGGCCTCCTCAAAACTTACAGGTACCCACTTTCATTTTTTCATTCATTAATTAATAATAATATATAAATAAGATAAAAATATATAATAAAATTTTAAATCTAATAATAAAATTATACAATAAATGGAGAATGTTAATATTAAAAGGAAGAAAATTGGTTAAAATTATTGATTAAAAATAA
Organism: Stylosanthes scabra; assembly: GCA_036250425.1. Lineage (NCBI taxonomy): Eukaryota > Viridiplantae > Streptophyta > Magnoliopsida > Fabales > Fabaceae > Stylosanthes > Stylosanthes scabra. Next base: position 8,998 of record JASCZI010122008.1, on the reverse strand, counting down.
GACAAAAATAGTAAGAAAAAATGTTGATGACCTAAATTTTTTAAATATATATCTTGTAATATCTCTCATTATATGTTAATTGATAGTCAGTTAAATTGCATAAAATGAAAAGAAAAATCAAATGTGAAAAATATCCTTTGGAGTACTTAGGAGGCTAAGGTATGATGAGTTGCATGGCGGTAGGTTATAGCACCACGTAAGGCTTTTTTTTTTTTTTTTTTCATCAGGTGGATAGAGTAAATGAAAGTTGGGGTGTGACTGTGATCATGATCATGATGATAGTTATATACATGTTCTGTTTCATGGGATGAATGGAAATAATAATTGACCTACAGCATACCCTTTTTATAAGGATTTTATAAAAGCTATCATCCAAACAGTGCTAAGTGGCTGGCAAGGTCAATTTTCTCTTGACCTAATTCCTTTCCCTTTTGCTTTTTCCAAAAATTGGATATCTCACTTTACAATCTCCTTATTGTGTTTTATATGCAAACTTAGTGTAGCATTTTATATTTTACGACAAACATAAAGAGATATCCGTATATTCTTTTAATAGCAAAAGGAGAAATGCTATATATTTTAAGAATAATGTTTTAGAAAAACAGTAATACAAAATTATTTTTTTTTCTTTTGGGTTACAATATAGTGAAATTGATGATCACCATAACAAGACTTAATAAAACTAAAATAATAATCTATACATCTTACCTTCTTATAACCAACAAATCAGCAATCTTTATTATTCTGGCGCAATATAAATTTTAAAAAAAGAACTAAAATAAAATAGAGCATGCATTATACTGACTTAGAGATAGTGTACACTGTGAATATTGATGTATTTTTTTCAATTATTAAAACATATACGTACATATATCTCATTTCTAATCACGTTATTATAATATATGCACTAATAATAATCCATAATTCATGGTTTCTAATGACATTATTATACTCTAATTTTGGCAGCTCACTGAATACAGTAGCGTTTTCAAAGATACTCAAGAAATTTGACAAGGTAAGCCACTAATTATCCAGCATGCTTCAAACTAATAATTAAGCACTTTGCAGACTAGTCTTGTTCGATCACATGAAGGTTGTGAGGATCTTAATTAAAAGCCAACAACCATCTCTCTATGATTGAAAATCAACCAAATTTCCAAACGCAACAATATATGTATGTATGTATGTGTCTCACACGTCACATGACCTTATTAAGATCGTGACACAATGCAACCATATCTCTTCTCATATCTCCCTTTTTGGGTGATCGATTATTCATTATATTTGATTTTGAATCCCTTTAATTTCCTGCTGCTTGATAGTGGATCTACTTTTGACACACAATTCATATATAAGAAAGTCTTAGGAGTCAATATTAGAAAATTATTAGAAAATTCATAATTAAATTAACATACAAAATGAAAGAAGTTATCATCCATAACTGATAATCATGGATGATAACTTCTTTCATTTTTTATGATAACTTGATTATTGACTCCTAGTCGTTTCTTAATGTTGGTTTCGTATCCTATCACTATTGTTCATATATTAATAATCATAGTGCATTATTATTACGTTATAATTCCAATCAATACCTAAGAATTATCACATCTATAAGTGAATATAAGTATCCATTAGAATTTAATTAATATAATATATAATTGGAGGTCATAATCATGATGAGTTCTTACTTGGTAGTTACTCGTGCGTAGAGGGCACTTTTACCTATCTTTTGATGAAATGTTATTGCACTAAATTCTTTAGGCACAAAAGGGTACGTGCTCATTACTATTATATTGTCACACAAATTAGGGTAATGCTATGTGGTTTAGGGTGTATTGTAGCTTTCAACATGAAGAGTAAAAATTACTTATTCTGATATAGAAAAAATTCAAAAAAGAAAAAAAAATATCATGCGTACCGGACATGATAATGAACCAATATTTTTAGTGTAAAAATGAAAAGAATTGGTTAATATTAATTCAAAAGTAATAAAGCAAAAACAAAGAAAAAAAAAATTTTTGAAAAAAAAACATGTTTAGTCTATTCAAATAAAATATTTCTGCCTTTCAATAATGTGCACAATGCAGATCAAGGTGATCACTTGTAAATCAATGAACTATTCAATTCACTTCCTTAGCTTTGATTAGTTTTAATTAATAATTTTGCATGTCTAATCTATGAGACGTAATAAATTCCTCTGAAAATAAACTAGTATATGTGGCAATCTGATGGAGCAGGTGTCTTGCCAAAAAGCTTCAGCAAATTATTTGAAAGAAGTGAAGAGATCTCATTTTGTTAGTTCTGACAAGGTATATTATATTGGTTTCTTCATTCCTAACCCCTTTCATTTTAAAAGTTTGTTAAAAGAAAAAGATAAAGAAGACACCAATGATAATATTATGTTCAACTTTTCAATGTACTACCTTAATGATTATTTTATATATAATTAAATTATAATTATTATTTGGTTTAATAAAAGGTTGTTAGACTAATGGACGAAGTGGAATCCATATTCACAAAGCACTTTGCCAACAATGATAGGAAAAAGGCAATGAAGTTTTTAAGACCTCAACAAAACAAAGATTCTCATATGGTCACCTTCCTTGTCGGTAAGTAAATCTTCTTTCTCTTTAATTATTATCATCTAATTCCACAAATTAAAAAATCTTATTAGCACTTAATTAACTTGTAGTAGTGTTGGAATATTTTAATTTTGCAGGGCTATCCACAGGTTGCTTTGTATCCTTGTTTTGTGTATATGCAATCTTAGCCCATTTGTGTGGTATATTCTCCCCTAGCAAAGAGCCAACTTATATGGAAACAGTCTACCCTGTTTTCAGGTGATTATGTTTTAAGAGTTAACCATCAAAATTGCCGTGACTGACCTGAATTTTAGAAACAACAAAAGTGTCGTCCAATTTTCATAAAACGTGACAAAAGTACTCCATTTGTGCAGTGTGTTTGCATTGCTAAGCTTGCACTTGTTTATGTATGGATGCAACCTGTTCATGTGGAAGAAGACAAGAATCAATTACAATTTCATATTTGAATTCTCACCAACAACAGCACTCAAGCACAGAGATGCATTCCTCATATGCACTACTCTCATGACAACTGTGGTTGGAGCAATGGTTATGCACTTACTCTTAAGAGCTGCAGCCTTTTCACCTTCCCAAATTGATGCCATTCCTGGAATTCTTCTTTTGGTTAGCCTAATCATCAGTTTTCTTGTTACTTAAGAAACGTTTTATTAGTCTTTAATTTCTGCCGATTATGAAGTATGAACTCTTTGATAGGTTTTCACAATCCTGCTCATTTGTCCTTTTGATGTTTTCTATCGACCGACTCGATATTGCTTCATCCGTGTTCTTCGGAACATAGCATGCTCTCCATTTTATAAGGTAAAGAAAGTTCTTCAATTGAGCTTCTGGTATAGAATTATAGATTTTTTTTTAAGACTAAATTTGATTTAATCTATCATTTCTACAGGTTCTACTAGTAGATTTTTTTATGGCTGATCAGTTAACTAGCCAGGTAATCCTATTATTTGATATGATTTTTTGTTTACATTATGCATTCTAATTAACATGTATGTATGTTATTATGGATACAGATTCCATTGCTGAGGCATTTGGAAACTACAAGTTGTCACTTTTCAGCTACAATTTTCAAAACACATAACCCTGAGACCTGCCATTCTGGAAGGCTATACATGGAAATAACTTACATAATCTCATTCATGCCGTATTATTGGCGTGCTTTGCAAGTAAGCCTCTGATTTCGATCGGTAATTAGAGATTCATTTTAGAACCTATTAGGAAACTAACATTAATCTTTTTCAATAATGCCATAGTGTGCAAGAAGGTGGTTTGATGACAGTGATGTTAATCATTTGAAGAACATGGGGAAGTATGTTTCAGCAATGGTAGCAGCAGGGGCTAGAGTAACATATGGCAGACAAGATAACCATCTATGGTTTGTTATAGTCTTGATCACTTCCACAGTAGCCACAATTTATCAACTATACTGGGATTTCATCAAGGATTGGGGGTTTCTTAATCCTAACTCCACAAATCCATGGCTTAGAGATGATCTAATTTTGAAGAATAAAAGCATATACTACATGTCTATTGTAAGTTCTCTTTACCTCTTTCTGAATTTGAATGTTACAACTTACAAAATGCGAGTAAGTTCTTTAATTGATCATTGGACTATTGCAGGCCTTGAATGTTGTACTAAGATTGACATGGGTGGAAACTATCTTGCACTTCAAAGTGGGGCGAGTTCAGTCGCGCCTACTCGAGTTTCTGTTAGCTTCATTAGAGGTTATTAGAAGAGGCCATTGGAATTTCTACAGGTACATTTATCTCATTTAGAATAGTTAATTTTTTTTTTAATTTCTTCTGAGTTTCCTTGTTGAGTGGTTGATAAACTTGATAAACTTTGTGCATAGGTTGGAGAATGAACATCTAAACAATGTTGGTCGTTACCGCGCAGTGAAGACGGTTCCATTACCGTTCCGAGAGACGGATTCTGACTAAGGTGTATGTGGAGGCCATGTTCTTATACAATGTAAAGATGTCTTAAGAGACATGCTGACATAAAAAAAACAAAGATGCAAGGGAGAGTTGAAAGGGATTTCATATTTTAAACATGTGAGGTGAGGTCCCTCATAATTCATATGATTACTCAATTGAATTGTGAATAACATCAGTTGCACACCTCAAATAACATTGTTCATGTAAATTGGATAAAGGGATTCCAAATTTTGGACTTCCTGTTCTATATCAATATCATTAGTCTCAAGAGGGAAAAAAAAGAGATTAATTGCTTCCCTTTTATTCAATGTTTATCATCTGTTGCAATCAGAAGTTTGCTTATATAATTGGTTACATTGATGGAAAATTGAGCACTAAGTTTGTCACCAAAATATGATAAATCATTGACATGCATATATTTAAAGAAAGAACATATTTTCCAGAACTTGCCAGGCAAGACTCTGCAAATAAATTTGTTTAAACTAATACACCCAATGCTGAAAGTAATTCAACAATGTCAACACAAGAATGTTGCTAATCACATAGATATACATATCATAAATTACTCAAACATTTAAAGAAGAAGAAACCAGATTTTAAGTTCTATTTCATCCTTAATATCCCTGCAATTCTGTTTGCTATGCAATATGCAGTAGATTGGATAGTAATCATGGGGTTGACACCAACTGCAGTTGGCAAGAGACTTGCATCACACACAAATAGCCCTTCAGCTTCCCAACTCTGTCCGTTTTCGTCGACAGCGCCTTCAGATTCAGTCATGCCCATCCTACAGCTTCCCATTTGATGAGCAGAACCATATACACTCCATTTCTCTTCATGAGACATTGGACCACCTGTTATATACACTGATTCCACAAACTCCCTCAATTCCTTTTCACTCTTCCCTTCACATTTGATCCTATGGCCATCACTTCTGTGTGTGCCTACCTCCACTGCACCCGCCGCTATCAGAATCCGCAGCGCTTGTTTTAGTCCTTCCTTCATATTCTCTTTGTCTGAATCATCAAACTCATACCTTACCCTTTCTTCAGTCCTAATTTCCCCAGAACCATTGTCCTTGATAATTGTGATGAAATGAGCAGTTCTTGAATACTTGAGCATTCTTTCTTTGAACTCAATTCCAGATTCCCATGGAAACAAAGAAGAGAAAACTCCTGGCCCCATTGCAGGAGTTTCAACTATGGCTTTCACTTTTGATGAGTCCTCTGATTGAACCTTATGAACTGATGTAATTATCCCTCCTTCATAGATCTTACCCTTGAGATCACAAACCGACTCGGGAAAATATCCCCACGCCATTAGCACCGGATGAAGGTGAAGGTTCCGGCCGATGTTCTTGTTCTTTAATCCACTGGAGATCATCAAAGGGGGAGTGGAAAGAGCACCACCTGCTGAGATTGTAGTTTTGGCCTCAATTTGTAGCTTCCATGTGACATTGTTTGTTACCACATTTGCCATCAATCCTAAGCATTTCTTGCTTCTCAAGCAACCTTCTTTCTTGTTATCTTCCAATAAAAATTTCTCAGCCTTGCATCCTGACAGTATAACTGCACCATGATCCACAGCATCAACAAGCCATGTAACTTCAGTCCCTTTTTTGTCCCCTCTTCTACAACCATAGTTACAGGATCCACAATAGTGTTTCTCCGATGAATTTCTCGGCACATAATCTACCCGAAGGCCAAGATTTTCGCAGCCTTTTCGAAGAACCTGGTTCTGCAGCCCTTCCTCTTCACACTTATCTGTAACACCAATCCTCTTACACACTGTATCCATAGCCGAAAGATACTCGAAGCTCGAGAAGAATGATAGCTTGTGTTGTTCTGACCATTCTTTGAGCACAGAATCTGGTGTTCTGATAGAAGCAGCCCAATTAACAGAAGAACCACCACCAACTGTTGTGCCTGCAAGAATTGCCAATTTCCCATCCCATGATGTGTAAGTTCCTCCCAATTCATAGAGTTCATTCATGGAAGGACCTTCAAGTGAAGAATAGTCTCTTGATGTGAAGTAGTTACCCTTCTCAAGAACAAGAACCTTGTGGCCTGAACTTGCAAGAACAGATGCTGCAACACCTCCACCACAACCAGACCCAACAATTACCACATCACATTGGATCTTGATGATGTTGTTCTTGGAATCTGTGGAAACCTTGAGGCCTTTCTGATAAAGCTTTTGTGGCAGTGTCAAGTTTGTCTCATACATTGCTTCCACTATTCCCTTTTCAAGAGCCCTATTCTTGTCATTATCATCATCAATGGAGTTGTTTGTGTTAACTTCATTGTCAACCTTATATCCAATTGCATCCCATACTTGGTTTGCACCATTTTCATCACACTGCACAAAAAGTTTGATGTCACATTTTGATTCAAAACCTAATGATGAATAAAGAAGGTGGTGGCATTACCTGAGAGAAGAAAACCATGAAGCAGAGGACTTTGACGTAGAGAAATACTATCCTAACTGGAGTGAGAAACCTGTGCATGAACCATTTTTGGAGAACTTTTTCTCTGTTTTGCAGAGAGAGATCTGAGAATTTATTGATGAAAGGCCACTTCCCATTGAGGCATAGAGAACCACATAGCAGGAAAGTGCCAAACCTTGTAGCTAGCATCCATAGAATCAGTCTCAGTAGTATCAATGCTTCTGGTAGAGCTCTCTGTAACAGTATCTCTACAATCTATATACGTCACATTTCAAATTAGAAGGTTGTAGTTAAAAAATCGGTGAATAGTCCGTTGGCAGTCAACTTTATATAAATTTATCAATAATTCTACATGAATAAATGATTTTCGTCAACCAAGTGCAATCAAGTAATTTATTTCTATGCTAAATAGAAAATAATTTCGGTATTAAATAAAACTTTATTTAGGTGCACTTTTTTATACTATTTGACATCGAAATAATATTCTATTTAGCATAGAAATAAACCACTTGATTGTACTTGATTGGCCAAAACTACTTATTCAAATAGCATTATCCTAAATTTATTTGTTAAGAAACATTGAATAATTTGATATATTTAATTAAATTGTAATTTAAGGAGATAACTATATTATAACTTGTGCTAGACAAAGTACAAAGCAAACTCAACCAATTAACATGTTTGTAGAGATACATAATTATATATACTTACTCATATAAAGAAAGATTAATTATACCTCCAATTTTAATGCACTACCAATACAAATTTTACTCAACAATATTATTTGGTTGACCTACATACATTAATATTGTTTTAAACTTTGTGCATACACATTTAAGATGTAATTATTATTACTAGAGAGTAAAACTCTTTAACCGGAGAAGTTAAAGTAGTTACATACATGCATTATTATTACCAATTATGATTCATCAAAGCTTATCACAACACTACTAGCCAAGTACCTGTCACTAATCACTGTATTTTTACATTTTCTTCGGTTTTTTTTTTTCTAGAAAATAATATAAGAGTGAAGTTGAGTGAAAAATAAAGGTTGAAATTAAATTTTTGAAAGGAGTGTGTATTGTACGTAAATAGATAATTTTTTTTTTTTTATTAGCGATGGTAAAAAAATTACATTTTATCTAAAAACATTCTTTATCAATTATCATAGTATAATCTATTTTTCTTTTCTGCAAGATATTTCAATAGTATTTTTCTTTATAAATTAACATAATATTGGTAATCAATCATGCAATAAACTTTTGGTTAATATTGGTAATAATAAAAAAAAATAATGCTATGCACACACCCTTTTAATAAACACATATTTTACATCCGTATAAAAATACTGTTATTATTAATTAATTATATATTTTAGTACTCAAAATAGACCAAATGCAATTAATAAACAAGTGGAACTGTAAAATGATATGGAAATAGCGGGACTGTAAAAAAAATATTGAAGTGTTTGATAGCCAATAAATTTTTAGCCAATTGCAACCAATAGCCCAATAAAATAAGAGAAACTTAATTCATACAAATGAAACTCAAATAAGTAATAGTATTTTAAATTTGTTGGTTAATATTAATTATTAAGATATTAGTAACCTAGACTTTTTCTATTTTTATTAGTCCATTAATCAAAATATTATTCAATAATTATTATAATTATATACAAATTAATGACAGTTATTTAATTGATAATAATAATAATAATAATAATAATAATAATAATAATAATAATAATAATAATAATAAATCATCACTAGAGTACTGCTATAGTGCATGCTCGAATTTATTTTAGTAGGTGTGTAATGAAACCTTTGATAGCACAATCACGGGTGTCGAAAAATTAGTTGGATGAGCAGACATAAATCATAAAAATAAAAAAATATATATAAACAATTTGAATAATTGATAACTATTTAATACAAGTATGATATATATATATATATATATATATATATATATATATATATATATATATATATATATATATATATATATATAT
>JASCZI010122007.1:0-15786 GCA_036250425.1 Stylosanthes scabra | reverse complement strand
TAAAATGTGTGTGTTTGATCTTTAAAGGGATGAGAGAGAGTGTTAGAAAGGTGTTTGTATGAGTTAAAATTCTGGAAATGAGTTGAAGAAAGAGAGAGAGTGAGTTTGGATGAGTAAAGGAGAGTTGAGAGCAAATGTGAGTTGTTTGAAGTTGTGATATGTTTGTATGAAGGTAAAATGAATTAGTAACTAAGTTAAATGGTTAATCAAAAATGAATTAGGGCTAGGGGAGGGAGTAGGTTTCGAATAGCAAGGAAAAGGAGTGGAGCTCATTAGTTTTGCATTGCTTGAGGCCATGCAACCAATAGGATTAAAAAGGTGTGTAAGAAAAAGTAATATTATTTTAATCATGGTAACTTTTTATGAGTAATTAACAAGTAAACCTAATTACCATGAGTAAATATTTTATTTTTGGGCATTTTTGGGCTGAAGCAACTCGGCTAGGGCTTCCATGCTCATATACGAATTTCGAAAAATTTTCGTTTCCGAAATTACGCGCGTTTTTGCAAAACCGTTAAAAGTGTGCCGTAAGGCAAAACGCGTAGCGCTATTCTCGTACCATAGTCTTAGAATCATCATCATCATCGTCCAAGTCACTATTTAATATCACACAACATCATTTCAAGCAAGCGAGATGTGACACCCTTGAAAATTAAATTAGCATAAGTTAAATACGAATAGGGCTAATTGGAATAAAACTGGTACACACTCTACTGGGTCGACCCAACTGGGTCAAGTGAGTGAGGTGGGTCACAAGGACCCAACACCCACTCAACTCAACTCAACTCAACTCAACACAACACAACACACAATAACACAACAACAACAAACACGATAACAATCTCTCTCTTTTCTCATCTCTCTCTTTGTCACAAACCACACCCACACATCACCTTCAATCCACCACAACTCACTCACCGGAGCTCCGATTGCCGCACCGTCGCCGGCTACGCGAAGCTCACGTTCCCCTCTATGTAAACATATTAGGATTAAGGTATGGGTAGCAATAGTGTAACTACATTCTCAATTCTTCTCCATTTCTTGTGTGTTGAGTTAGCTTTTGTGAATTCCATGGAAATTTCATGAAATAGGGGACACTAGGCATAGATTGAAGCCAAGGAGGCGACACTTGAGCTAGTGGGATTGGAAGGAGTTGATTAGGGTTTATAGCTTGGAGGTCTACAAGAGGTACGAAGTAGGATTCCTTAGTTTAAAGCTTGTATTTATGTGATTTCTTGAGTTGCATGCTTGAATTGTTTGTTTGATTGTGGAATTGCATGTGATTATATGTTTGCATGAGCTTGTTGATGATGAAATTGTGTTTTAAACTATGGATTGAGTAGATAGGAAGTGGATTGGAAATGATTGAGTGTGGAAATTGAGATGAGATGATGATATGGGATGAATGATGGAATGGTATGGTTTGTTGAGAATGGAATGTTGAAATGGTAATTGGATTGAAAGAGATTTTGGCTGAAAATGCAGGTTTCTGTCACGAAGGAATCGATTCGAGGGGTGTCGAATCGACTCGCTGGACCTAAACTCCTTAAAATCTTTGAATTTCGTGGTCATCGAGTCGATTCGTTCGTCCTCTGAACCGATTCGTTTCTGGGCAGGGACTCAAGCTTCAAACTTAAATCGATTCGCCTGTGGATTGAATCGACTTGAACGAGGAATTCAGAAAATGAAGTATTTGTTAAGTGTTTTGAGTCGATTCTAATCTGGGGCAAATCGATTCGTTTTCGAACATAGAGTAAAAGGTTCTTCTTAAATCGATTCGCACTTCCCTCGAGTCGATTCTGGAAAAGATTTTCTCAAAAGACGATTGAATAAGGGCAAAGAATCGACTCGAAGTGAGAGCGGAACCGATTCGTTTTTGGGCAGTGGCTAAAACTAACTTCTTAAATCGATTCACTCTATTGGCGAGTCGACTCGAACTCTTGGACTTCGAAAATTTTAAGAACTTGCATCCAAGGCGAGTCGATTCGGTCAGGAGGGTAATCGATTCGAAGCCCTTTTACACGTTTTAAACAGAACTTGAACTACAGGCCGAGTCGATTCGAGAAGTACTCGAATCGATTCGGACCTTCTTAAATTTTGAAAATAAGGAATCTGATAGGAGGTATAAGATGATCCACTTCCTAGGCTACTTGAATTCTTTTCAAAAACTAAGAACCGTGAGCCTAGGTCTAGAGGGGCCTGCGGGGCTAACGACTCGGCTTACGGCGACAGCGGACCATCGGGAGTAGTGAGCGCTGTGGGGTCTTTGTTTCCACGTGGGGCAAAGACTAACGTCGCGGCTCACGGTAGCGGCAGGGGGCCTCCTGCCAACGTCCCGTCTACCAACCTAGGTTTTAGTCAATGAAAAGAGAAGGGAACCCCCACATATATATTATGAGATGAGATGAAAATCGTTTACGATTGGGGCCGATTGATTGGTCCTCCGGGGAAGTACGAACGATGGTTGTCCAGCGCTAGTACTGGACCGGTAGGGAATGGCTATTATAACCGACCGGGTGAGCTCACCGTAGCCTGCAGGAATAGGCATTCATCATTTGCATATTGCGTGACATTGTTTGGGTGTGCCTATTTGTATATTGACTGATGCTAAATGTGTACTTACTTATTTGAATTACTTGCTCTTCTTGTACTTTTCTTGTGTGATGACCCGTGGAATTAGGTAGATATAAGAGTTAAGCGTGGGGCGCTTGTTCCGTACTGGGAACCCCATGAATTTGTGGTTCTCACTCCGTTGTTGTTGAAATATTTCAGATGCAGGTGGTAACTAGCAGTCTAGCAGCTCGGTTAAGGCCATGGAGGGATCGTGCCTTAATTATTTTGTCTATGTATTGTACTTAGATAGAGAGTGCATCGGGGTTGTAACTATAATGTATTTTGATAACAGTTGAGGGTTGTGTAACTGAACCATATTCTATACATCGTATGGATACGCTGCGTTACTCTGTGATACATATTACTATTATATATGTACTTAATTTGGCTCATCGTTATGTCTTCCTTCTTTTCCTTAGCATCTTGTCTTAGTTTATCTCGCGTATCAAAATTGTAAATACCTTGAGTTCCACCGGCTCAGATTTAAGTTGTGTGGTGGAAGCTTGGGGTGTTACACGAGATCACATACGTTTCATTATATTCGTTTCGGACAAAACCGTCGCTTAAGAAAAGCGTTGCGAAAAGTCGGGGTTTTATACTTTATAAATCAAATAAACTCAACAGAACATAATTTCTCTGTTGAATATCAATACCATCAACCTGCAGAAGTGACAATCAGTAATTTAATCCTAACTAGACACACATAAACTGAAAACAAACTACAAAAAAAAGGTCTAAGTTAGAGAACTAATCAATACTATATTGTCAATCTAAATTAATCCCCGGCAACAGCGCCAAAAACTTGATGTCCGAAATCCTTGCGGAATCCCGGACTTCCACCGGCAAGTGCACCGGATCGTATCAAGTAATAAAGAGTGAGTAGAGTATCATTTCCCATGGAGATTAATGGACTAAGCAATAATGATTAATTAATTATCTAATTAGACAAAATCAATTATTCAAAAGATATGGTGAATTAAATCTAAATCCTAATCAAATCTAATCAAATCCTAATTATGCAAAATCAATAATAATAATAATAATAATAAAGAGAAACAAGCCTAGGACTAAGAGATATTCACCCAAACAAAATCCTAATTTAATTAATCAATTTCTTTTCATGCAAGCAATCATTAAATCACAAAGAACCCCAATTAACTAAACCCTAATCTCTTAGTGATTTAGTTTCTCTAATCCTAATTAATTATCAATCTCTCTATTAATCAAATAAGAAAAGAGGTGAAGACTAATCCTAGTTCAATTATGTGAATTACAAGAGGAATTAATTAATTATCTCTAATCTAATTAACCCTAATTGAGATTCACAAAAAACAATTGCATAAACAACCAACTAATTATCCCTAATTTACTGGAAATTTATGTAGATCAATTCTTAAACACAATCAATTTAGGTTTCTCTCAAAATTACTAAATTGAAAGCAAGGAAATAAAATACCTCTCGGTTAGTTTAATTCTTTAGTGTGAAGAACAGAGAACTTGATCTATGATAGATGAAGCTTGCAATTAAAGAAAAAGAAAAATCACATTAAGACTCTATGCTTGGGATGAACAGAGCCCTCATCCCTAGGCTTGTGACAAAACGTCATTGAGCAACCAGAGAGAAAACAAAACGAGAATTACAAAATTGAAAAGAGGCAGAACGAAAAAGTGTCTAATTAACCTAAAAACTAACCTATTTATAATCACTACTAAACCTAATTAGGGTTACAATTTTACTGATTGAACAAAACTGCAGAATTGGGCCTTGGTGAATGTAAATCACGTTTGGCCCAAGTCACAAGACTTGGTCACGTTTGGCTTAAATCTGGGAAGTCACGTTTGGGCTTTAGCTTTGTGAACTTGGTCACGTTTGGCATTGGGATGTCACGTTTAGCATTGCACATCTAAACGTGACTTGCCTTCATCAACTTTGAGCTTGCCTTGAGTTTTAATTTCCAAACGTGGCCTTGGTTAACGTGCACATCACGTTTGGCTTCCTTAGATAATGTGAACATCATGTTTGCCTTATGACAATTAAGGACCTAAATGTGCTTGGAGAAACTTGGCACATCTTTTGGTGAGGTCACGTTTGGCCCAAGCTTGAGGCTTGGCCAAACGTGACATGTATTCTTCTCCAGGGTGATGTTATGAACTCTAATTTCTTGTCTTTTCACTGACTTCTTCTTTCTTCTTTTTCTTCATGGTTTCATGTAAATAAATAAAAAACACTCAAGATACTAAATGATAAAGAATTAAACTAAATTACTTGAGTATTACGTTAAATATGTACTAAAAACACATGAAATTAGGGCCCAAAACCATCAATGATGCACACACATCAAAATATTACCAAAAAGAATACATGAAGGTCTATGAAAGATACATACGTTTATTATAATTATTCTTTTTTTTCCAACAATGTTTATTAATACATCATCGTTGTATTGCTAGATCTTTCTACCGGTCAACGAAGACAACTTGCATTGGTATCTACTTGTGTTTAACCTATGTGATCGTCAAGTGATTTTATTGGATTCCCTACCAATTGATTCAAGTAAAAAGGAGAAAAGAAAAGATGTTATTGACATATTGGTAAATTATCTTTCCTAAATCACAGTACAAAATTGATGCATTTTGTAAACATATGAAATATTAAATTGTTTACTATTTGATTTCTATTATACACACATGCAAAATTCCTACAAGATATGCTCCAAGACAACTCTTTCTATAAATACGAGACTCTTTTCAGACCGCAAATATTTGAATTTGAATTTGTTGATACATTGGAAACGGGAGAACAAACTAGTGACTCGTAAGAAAAATCTTTGAATTAGTATTTTTTTTTTATTTAAATCCCCTATATCCATGGGCTAAAAGCCTCTTGATTAATACAGAGGTGATTGTGGAGTATGGGTGGCAACTTGGATGATAAACTATAGGAATACATACAATTATACAATAAGTGTAAGTTTCTTTTTCAATAAGAGATAAGTTAAATACAATATTAGTGTTATTATACTTTTGATAACCGGATTTTTTTTAATGTTTAGGTTGACGATGGTACGAGGATGAGACTTGCATTGGATTTGATTCTATGGCCACACAGTCTGATGCTTCAAGATGTCATAGACTCTGCTATGAGAAATTACGAAAATTATTAAAAATAATAATAATAATAATAATAAATAGATACAAAGTAGAGAATGATACAATTTGACGTGAACTTCTTATGTTAAGGTTATTGGTTTCATATTTTACTTTTACTTTTGATTCAAACCCACAAGGATTTTTTCCCTCGAATTATCTAATAACACAATCAATAGAGCATACATTTTGTTCATAAATGTTTTCCTCCATGACAATACATTTTGCCCGTATTAGTTGATTTTGGTTGTAATATGTAGAGGTCAATGTTTCAATCGTTTGACTATTTCTCGTTATACATTTTCTTAGTCCAATATCTTTAATGGCTGACTCTTAATTTGTCACTTGCATCTAAATCTTATTAACGAAAATTATACTAATAAATTGAAGCTTTTTTCACATTCATCACAAGGAAAAAAGGAGTAAATATCAAATCTATTTACACTTTGAACAATAGCTACATCATCATCTATTTGTTTCTCTCACATCTACACAAACAGATAAAGGCACAACAAAGATACTATCTTTGTCTAATACATATAATTAGTAACTCATATCATTAACCTTACTAACATAATAAAACATAACCAAAATAAAAGTAGTTCACAAAGCTTAATCATGTCTCCATAAACAAACTTTTAAATGCAAACAAAAGCTTCCTTTTTCATCGTTAAGAATTACCTCCACCTAGTATCTATGTCCATCCATGTTGGTCATTAGTATCTCCTTTTACATTTTAATAATTGTTATACACAATAATTGAATAAACCCAAAACCAAAGAAACATACTTGCCCATTTCATCTGTTACCTTAAAATATTGAAGGATCACAATCAATGGCTCTAGTCTTCCCTCATCAAGGTGTGGAGTATTTCATCAACCAATTTACCAAACAAAATGTAACTTAGCTTGTTGTTCCTGTGACAAAAAAAAAGTGGTGGTTTTAAATAAAATCATTTCCAAATAGTATAAAGATTAAAATGGACTAAAGTATTAATAACAATACATACTTGAGGTCCTCCAAAATCAAATGTGAGATTATGAACAAAGGTGAAGCTCTTGCTGATATTACCTAAATCAAGCATGTGAATCTGCACAATCAGGAAATGATAATCAGGCAACCCCTAGTGAGATTATGAACAAAGGTGAAGCTCTTGCTGATATAACGATTGTTCTCAAAGTTTCAGTTTAATAATTTCTTGTTTATAATAAACAAACAACTGACTACCACTCCGGCCAACCAAAAAAGGAGCTATTGGTGCAGCGAGTTTTTCTAGAATTGGGACCCCAAGTAGAAATGGAAGCTGAAATATACACAAATACAACAACCAAAACTGTTATGATCAGTATATTTTCAGTGACTAAGAAAGAGGAAGCGTGAATAATGAGATACATGAAAACAAAAAACACCAGCACCATAATTTATGTTGTCAAGAACATACTTGTTTTTTTCCTTATTACACCAAGATGTGGAGTTGCTAAAGTAATAAAACTTATTGGCTCTAGCCCACCAATCGTCCCTCCTTTGTAAAAGCTTGTATTTTAGGGTTTTTCTTTTATGTTGTTTGCTTGATCACCAGATTGGTCCTTATTGTATGCATCAGGTGAATAGAGGACACCAATTGCATATCTAGCGAACAAGCCTCCTAAAGAATGAGCTAGAAAGGATATCATTTTCAGGCTTTTTGTATTTTTAACCTCCGTGACCTATTTTGATGAAAAACAACAAACATGAAAGTAGAAACAATTCATAAGAAACTCCAAACAATCAACTTAAATTGGATGCTCAAATTTTGGACATATAAGTTTGCTTATATTTAAGACTTACTTCATCTAATTTCTTTCCAGCTCCATTAATCCCAGTGAATGTCTTAGTGTAAGTATTTGATGAACTTACTGCAGACATCAAAATAATTTTTAAGGACTTCTACTTTACGTATAACTTTGTACTTATTGATGACTTAAGACAAAGGTTGCTATCTACTTATCCTCAACAACTTACACTTATGACTTTCCAAACAATGTAAATAGAATTTCTCATGCACTATCTAAGAAAAAGTTAAAAACAACAAAAACAAGGTTCAGATTCAACACAATAAAGTTAGATCAAGTTTGAGTTGCTCAGGCATATCAATTAGTAATCCCCAATACATTTAGCATTCATTTTAAAAGATATATATAATGATTGTTCTCAAAGTTTCAGTTTAATAATTTCTTGTTCATAATAAATAAACACACATGATACATGAACACCCAAAATTTTCACATTGACAATGAAGGAGATCTTACAAGAGTTTTCGTAAATTAGATAAGAAAAGCATGGTTTGAAATTCAAACAGAAAACAACATATAAAATGACAGGGTTAAGATTGAAATTACCATGTTTGGGTTCAGAGTATGAAATAAAATCAATGTACACAATGAGAGCAACAGGTATATTTTTTTTAAATTAGAAATTATATTGCGGTGTCGGGGTAAATTCAGTAAATATAGTACCTTGGATCGTTTAACATTGGAGGAGAAGGTGAAGGAAGAGAGCGCTTCCAAGAAGAAGAAGAAACGGAAGAGTCGCGTCTGGTTTCAAATGGAGGCTAGAACGAGGAGACGAACACGGCGGCGCGAAGGACTGTCGACGATGACTCTCGTGGATGCAGAGGGGAAAGTGAGACTGACGGCGAGTGGTGGTGGCTTGCTCTTAGATTTGGTTTGGAATGATGGTGGTGAAGGGGGCGGTGGGTGTGAGTGGGGGTGCGGCGGAGGACCTGAGATTGGAAGAGGAGGTGAAATTGGGGGAGAAGGGACTGTCGAGTTGTTGATGATGATGATTTAGTGAATTTTTTTTTGTTTATTATTATATTATATTATTATTGGGTTTTGGTTTGGGTTTTGATTTTTTTTAAAGGGTATTTTTGTCATAAAAGTAAAAAGGGTTATTTAGTCATTTAACAAATATATTAAAAAGGATAAATTAGTCTTTTGACAATTATTCATGAGGGTATTTCGGTATACACAGTGATAAATAACTATTTTAAAAATAAATAAAATTAAAATTGTTGACTGTGATGAATGAAAACTGCGTGGCGAATTTTAATTGGTTTAAAATGATTAAAGTATCGATACGTATTAATTAGTCAATGTATCGTAGCAAGCACCATTATGTTTTGGGTACGACGCTATAGAGAGTATTATTTATTTATTTATTATTTCAAGAACATTTTTAGCATAAAAAAGATTTTTAAAAAAAATGTAAATTGTGTCTTGAAAATATTATTGTATTTTTTCACTCGTTTTACTTTTTCTAATGGAAAATTTGCTAGAAAAAGCTAAAAAAGATTATACTTGAATAAGATGATTACACATTGGTTGATTTAATACTTTAAATTTAGATGACATTTTAAGGTCTACATTATGATATAATCATACTTTTTGTCTATATTTTTATTATAAAATGATTATTCTGGTTGAACCTACGATTGAACCTATAAAATCATTAACGGTTAAGCTTTAAATATATCGATTGTATCAATATTAATTTCGAAGAATTTTCAAAAGAAAGTTTTATGTGGATCATTTTGTATTCAATCTTTTTAATTGAATATAATATCCATCTTTAAAAAACCAAACCTTCATGTTATTAAAATTGTACACAATTTTATAAAAAAAAAACTAAATATTATTTAAATACTATAAACTAAATAAGTGTTTAAATTATATAATTTTATATACTTAAATTAAATAATATAAATAAAATCTTAATATTATTTAGATACTCAATATTTTTTTAAATTTGCATTCATTTATTATTTATTGATTGAAAACAATTAATTTATAATATATACTAGTATTCATATATGTGTGTGTTTTTGTTAAATTAATAATTTAATGTGTTAATAAGAGTAATGTTACGAGGTCCCTATAATTTTAGTCAAATTACAACAAAGTCCTTATAATTTTAAAATTTATAATAAAGTCCCTATACTGTGTATAAGTTTGTAATGAAGTCCATGCCGTTAAAAAAGTTTCATTTAATGCAATATACTGTGGCATATACTTTTTTTTTTATCATTGTTAAGTCATGTGCAATGCAAACAAAATTTTATTAACAAAATTAACCCTCCCCCCAATGCCCCAACCCAGAACGAAAAGAAGCCCGCACAAAATTAACATTTTCATCACTAACACACTCTCGTCACAAATTCACTCTCTGCTGTCATCACTATGTTGTCTCAGTTCCTTCTTCGTACGTTCTGTAATTCATCTCCGGTGTTTGATTGTTGCAGTGAAGGTTGCCAACGCTAGCAGAAGCACCCGGTGGTGAGAGACCAGACTTGCCTACGTCGGTGAGTACTCGATTCCTTCACTAGTCTTCTTTTTCTTCTTCTTCATTGGATTTAGGGCTTGTTTTAATGATAAATTAAAATGTTGAAGTAATTGTTATGTTGATGTTTAATTCAATTTATGGGTTTTCGATTGACTTTTTTGAATCTGTTTTTATTTTTATTTTTTATAATTTGTGTAGATGGGAGAATCAGACTTTACGCTTGACCTTCATCACGGTGGCTAATTGGTTGACATTGGAGCACATGGGTTGGAGTATCTTGGCGGGATGGTTGTGGAGGGTTTAGGCTTTCAAATTGATGAATGGTCTTTACAAGAAATAGTGGCTAAGTTGAACGAAATTGACTATGTTGGCAATGCTAAAATCTGGTGGTGTAAATAGGGGGTGTTGCCTAAAGAAAGGCTCAGTGAGTTAAAGTCTAATGAAGATGCCATGAGAATGGCTAATTATGTGGTGTCACAAACTAGTAAACACTACCATGTGTATGCAGTTACTGGATTTCGACAAGGGACTAGGGTTGAAATAACTTCCAATGATGAGGAATATGTGTCGAGTGATATTGAGTACATTGATAGTGAAAACAGGTTGATTGAGGTTCAGGTTGTGGGTGAATCAGAGCCTTCTAGTGAGGATGAAAGATTTGATGATAGTGCAGACGATTGTGACCACGAGGATCACTTTGGGTTTGAAGTGGATGGTTTGATTGAGCAAGAAACTCTTTCGGAGGTATAGGTGGAACATTAAATGAAGAAAGGAATAATGTTGGTGCTGGTTTGGGAGGACATGAGGGTGATCAAGGAGATGCTGCGGTTGATGGTGAAGCTGGGGCTAATGGTGATGCTGGCAACATCTCTTCTGAATATGATACAAGTCATTGGAGAGTTATGATGGGGATTCCGACGAACTGATCAAGAGGATGAAATATTTGATGACAGTGCAGACGATTGTGACCACGAGGATCACTTTGGGTTTGAAGTGGATGGTTTGAATGAGCAAGAAAACTCTTTCAGAGGTATAGGTGGAACATTAAATGAAGAAAGGAACAATGTTGGTGCTGGTTTGGGAGGACATGAGGGTGATCAAGGAGATGCTGCGGTTGATGGTGAAGCCGGGGCTAATGGTGATGTTGGTAACATCTCTTCTGATTATGATACACAATCATTGGAGAGTTATGATGGGGGTTCCAATGAACCGATCAAGATGAGGAGATATCCTAGGTATAATGCAGCTAAGATGAGTGCTAACTATGAGTGGCGTTTGGGGTTAGAGTTTGGATAAATTGCTGAGTTTGGGGATGCAATAAAAGAGCATGCTCTATTGAATGGAAGGGACATTAAATATATCAAGAACGATAGGGTTAGATGCCGAATTAAGTGTGCCACATTGGAAGGAAAATGCCCGTGGATGATTTTTGCAAGCAAAGTTGGGAATCTAAATGTGTGAGATTGAAGACACTTAAGTGTAGGCTTATATGCGGGTCAAATTACAGTGGCTGTCTTGCAACAAGCAGCTGGATTGCTAAGAAGATTTCCAACAATCTTAGCAGGGGTGAAGACATGAAACTCAGAGCAGTTATTCAAACCATACAAGATAAATACATGGCTAAAATATCTGTTTGGAAGGCCTACTGGGCAAGGAGAAATGCAACGGAAGTTGTTCATGGAAAGGTAATCCAGTAGTATGCGAGGCTTAGGGATTATAGTGCAAAGATTTTGAGATCTAATCCTGGTTCTACTATTAAAATTAAAGTGGACAGGCCTTGTTTAGCCTTGCAACCAAGATTTCAGAGAATGTACATGTGCCTTGAACCAGTGAAAAAGGGTTTCTTGGCTGCTTGCCGGCCCATCATAGGATTGGATGGTTGCCACTTGAAGGGAGATCATGGACAACAATTGTTGGTGGCTATAGGGATAGATCCAAATGATAATTATTTCCCCCTTGTAGTTGCAGTTGTCGAGGCTAAGACCAAAGATTCATGGGACTGGTTCCTTAAGTTGCTGCTAGGTGTCATTGGTGAATTGACTGCCAAGAAATGAGTGTTTATGTCTGACCAACAAAAGGCAAGCACACACAAGTTACTACATAGTAATTGTAATAAAAACAAAAACTGAATATTGATTATATTGTTGTGGTTCTTGTGTAACTGTTTTACATGGGCTGCTTTAGGTTTTGCATGAAATGAGGCTCGGAGTTAAGCATCATTTTTGTATGCGGCATTTATATGCCAACTGTAAGAAGGCATTTGGAGGGGGGAACAGTGCTGAGAGACCTTATACTATCCATAGCCAAAGCTACTTATGTGGTGGATTTTGAGAAAAAAAGATGAATCAACTAAAAGAAGTGAAAAGGGAGTGCTATGATAAATTGGCATCAATAGACCCTAAGGTATGGACGAAATCTCACTTCACATTTTATGGAAAGAGTGACATGTTGATGAACAATATATATGAGGATTTTAACGGAAGGATATTAGAGGCTAAAGACAAACTTATTCTTATTATGTTCGAATGGATTAGATGTTACTTAATGGGGAGGTTTGATCAAAAAAAGAAAAAGGAAGCAAGTTATGAGGGGAAAATATTGCCTAATCCTAAGAAAAGATTAGAAATTATAAGTAGAAGGGCTATGGAGTGGCAATGGAAGTTGGCTGGAGATTTGAAGTATGAGGTTCATCACAAGTATCAGACGATACTAGAGAGCTTTGTGGTAGACTTACTTGCTGGTACTTGTAGCTGTAGGTTTTGGGGTCCAACAAGGCTGCCTTATCAACATGCTAGTTGTTCTATTTTCCTCAAGGGAGTTACTCCGGAGGACTATTGCAGCAACTATTATAGCCAATCCATATATATAGCATGTTATGAAACAACCTTGAATCCAATCAATGAGAAAAATCTGTGGCCAAAGATGGAAGGAGACACTATCGTCCCATCAATATTTAGAGTGAAACCTGGAAGGCCAAGGAAAATGAGAATAAGAGAGCATGATGAGGATAGTTCTCAAACCAAACTCAGGAGGAGTGGAGATTCGGTGCCAATATGGTCTCAACAAGAGACACTGCCCAAACCCAAACATCACAGGTTACATCTTCAACAACCATTTGCTTTGTTAACAATTTTTGCCAACTTTTTTAGTATCATCTGTTGTTGTTTTTGTAAATTACTTAGGTCCTCCATCTACTGGTAGAGGAAGAGCAAGAGGAGCAGCAAGGGCAAAGACAAGGGGAAGAAACTTTGCTTCTACAAGTTCTGCACCTCAAACTACTACCCATGCTCCATTTGGTGCACATGTTGTCCCTGCTACCCATGTTGGATCTATCCCAAATGCTGCCCCTACCAACCATGCCAGACCTGCTCCAGATGTTGCCCCTATTGCTACAAATTCTGCATCAACAACAACTGTTGTTACTGGAAGTCACGGATCTAGAGTTACTGCTAGCAAAGGAGGTGGAAGAGGGAGAGGGCCATATGAGGGGAATGATTCCTTCTATTTTATATATATAAAAATAATAAAAGTTAATACCAACTCTCCATACAATGAGGCTTTGCCATTTAGTTGTTTATAGTGTTGTCATGTCAGCAATTTTGCCTACGTGGCAATTCTTAACAAAGAACCAATCATATTTAAGATAAATACATAATTCTACTACTTAATATATAAAGATCACCACTTCAAATATTTAAAAATTTGACTCTTAAAATTTAAAGGTCATCTACTGTTACAATTAAAATCAACATAAAAGCAAATTTAATATACTTTTAGCATATACATAAACAAAAAGAGTCAACAAAATTGTAACCTACATATGAAATTAAAAACATAACAAAAGCAATAATAACTGACATTAAAGGAGTAATAAAAATAACAATTAATCTTGGTGTACACCTCTTTTTGGTGTACACCTCTATCTAAATCCCAACGAACAGGTTTTTACTACTAGAACGAACGGGTTTTTAAAAGCAAACGAACAGATTAAAAACCTGTTCGTGTCAACTATAAAACATGTTTGTTGTATATATAGAGTTCTGTTCGTGCATGAACAGAATATTACTACTAGAACGAACATGTTTTTAAAAGCAAACGAACAGGTGTCAACTATAAAAACATGTTCGTTGTATATATAAAAACATGTTCGTTTGGGACTTGGATAGAAGTATACACCAAAAAGAAGTGTACATGTAGCATTGTTGTAAAAATAATTATTATAAAAATATGTTACATAATTACATCTTCCATACTACTTTACTTGCTTATATATATATATATATATATATATGATACGCTCCGATCTCGGCAAGTGCACCGAATCGTACAAGTAATACCATGGTGAAGTGGGTATCGTTCCCACGAGGAATAAAGGACCAAGCAATACTATCTATCAATTATTCTAATCAGATCAAATAAAACTTTGAAGGGAATGATGGTGAAGAATTCGAAAATAATAAGAAAACAGGGAGCAGAAATTTACTTGAGTTTGAATCAATGGAATGAGATGTTAAGAGCTTCAGAGATGTTTTTCCCCTGAGGGCCAATACATACACTCGATTATAATTCTAGGTTCTCAATTATCAAGCACAACAAATCTAGTATAACTAAGCTCTAATCTCTTAGTAACTTAGTTTCTATTTACCTAATCAAAAGCTAATCTCTTAGTCTCTCAATCAAATAAATAGGTGAAGATCTAAATCAGATTCTAATCCTTATGAGTCTAAAAAGTGATCCTAGATTAGATTAAATGTCACTCTATCCAAACTAGTTCTAATCCAATTTTAACCCACATAATTATTAGTTGCATAACAATTAACTTGACTATCTCTAGTTAGACTTAATTGATTATGTGATCTAATTTCCAGCTAGCATAAACTAATAGATCTCTCAATCTAATTAATTTAGCCCTAGACAAATTAAGAACACCTCTCAGTGATTCTAAACTATTGGGATGAAGAACAGAAAATTAAATCATGCATAGAAGATAACTGAAAATACCTCAATAAATTAATAATCGAATGTACATAGTGACTACCTCATGCTGGGTGAACAGAGCTCCTCACCCTTAACAATGGAGTAGTTTAGCAATGCATAATAAAAATTAGATCTAAGAATTATGAGAAAATAAATCTGTGCTGAGTGTCTAACCCTAGGTGGTTAAATCACTCTTTATACCTATCTTAATCTAAATTCAAATTCAAATTAAAATCTAATCATATCCTAATCTAATCCTAATCTTATCTTATATAATTACAAAGCTTTATCTTGTTCTATTGATCTTCAATCAATCTTATCTTCAATCTTCCAATTATGCCCTTGATTAGTGGATGGAATTGAGGCCTAACAACTTGGATTGGATTGGCCTTTAACAAAACTGGACGTAGGTTGATTGTGCACCCCACGTATAACGTGGCTTACCCCACGTATAACGTGGAGTCTCTGTCTGATACTGGAGCTTCATTTTAATCCCCACGTATAACGTGGCTCTCCCACGTATAATGTGGGGTCTCTGTCCAATTCTGCCAATTGCTTCTTAATTCCCACGTATAACGTGGGTGGCTCACGTATAACGTGCAGCCTCTGTCCAATTCTGCCAATTGAGAGTTTAATTCCCACGTATAACGTGGAGCTTGACACTTAGAATTTTTCTCTCTTTTCTTCTCTGCTTCGTTCTTCCATCTTCAATCCTCTTTGTTTGATCTT